>ML685763.1:17584531-17597475 GCA_007922175.1 Pelusios castaneus
TTGGTTTCTACTTGGTTTGAAGCACAGCAAGGGACAGGTGGTGGAATCGCTGTTAATTCGAGAGAAAAGTGTAAGATCAGGGCCTGGTGTTGGTGTACTAGTAGGCGTGGAATGAGTTAATGTTGGCAGAGGTCTTGCTAAACTGGGAAGTAGTGCCGCTGAGCCTGTTCTCACTTATGGCTTATCATCAATAAAGCATTCACCTTTGTTCTAACTACATGAGTTTCTCTGTGCCTCTGCCCCTGCCTCTACCAGCCCAACCAGAGTTGGGTTTGCAAATTCAACACCAGAGCTTGGCTCAAATCCAGAGCTTACTTTATCCCTAAAGAGGTTGGCTAGCAGGCTCTAGTTATGGCCCATCCATGTTTTCCATAAGAGGGCCAAGTAACTTTGGCAAATCACCTCCTTTTTCTATGCCTCAGTTTCCCTCTTGGCAAGATGTGGGAATAACAATAATATACACAGTTTGTATGGTGCTCTGGGACCTATGGATGGAAAGCAGTTGAAGAAGTGCTTGGTTTTATCATTACCAACAGTGGAGAGTAGGGGGGAAATATAGCTATCATAAAATATTTAAAAACACAGCAATTTGACATATGCTCCTTTTTACTTGTTCTGATTTAATCAAACTGATCAAATACCATGAGAAATGCACCTGTACTACAGTGGCTGCCTGGCGTGATATCTGTCCTTCTGACCCCTGGCATTATGATTGTCAGTCCCGTTATCTCTTCAAGCAGACCTGGTTCTTTATTCCAGTGCATTCCCTACACAAAAGCTTAAGTTGATTTATTTTTCCTGAATCCTTTAGTTTCTGGCTTTAGAAAACGAAGGGGAAAAACCCAAGAAAAAAGCACTCCAGCTCATGTTGCATTCTGACAGAATGTCCCCATGAATTAGATGCCACACATCATAGGCGCCTTAATCCAAAGCAACAATAAAAAAAGAGAGAGAAAATACCTTGGAATCACGTAATCCTTTCTGAACTGCTGCTGCTTTTTGCCAGTAGGACATGGAACTGGCGCCTTCTGATGGGTTTGTCGCTTCTTTTTAGCCTGGAGGCCTAAAGCTGAGTTTATGGTTGTTTACGGATATGATAGAGAATAAAATTGCCCTCTCTCTATTTATTTATGAAATGATTTCCTTTTTTACCTCTTCACATCCCATTCCTTACCCTCTTATGTGCCGGGACCCTTGTTTTGTGTCAGATTTGACATGTTCCTTTTTCATGCAGCTGATGCCAGAGCTGCTCTGATAGAGGCAGTAAATCAACATGGGCACTCTGAAGACAAATAGCAGCTGTAATGTGAACTGAGGGGGATCAGATAAAAAACAAAGAAATATACCAAACAAAACTCCATCTTGATCAAGGGGCCTTATCGGAATGGGGAGGAACTGAGGTCAGGGAAGGAGAGCACTGTACTTTTCTAATGAAAGGCTATGATTGGAGTCCCACTGGAAGGAAATATATGTACACATAGACACAGTCACTCTCGTACATGCTTATTCACACCCAGCTTTCTCACACACATACACTCTGAAATGCTTTTGCTCCCCCACGCATACATATGCATATTAGCACACAGGTTTATTACTTCTGCTGCACACGTGCGCGCGCGCACACACACACGCACACACACACAAAACATGTACTGTCACATTTTCAGAAAAGCACGTGAACATACGAACACACCCAAAGTTCTTCTCTTTCCATTTCCAGGCAACAGCTGTAAAAGATAGTCTGTCCCTACAGTGTGTGATGAAGTAAAGCTACTAAATGGAACTAAATCACAGTGCAATTTACACTTCGCTGTCTGTGGCTGCTGGAGAGGCTACATCTCAGATACCATTGTTCAGGTGCCTCTACAATTCTGAAGGTTGCAACCTCTCCATTTGCTGTCTGGCTTAGCTGCGTTTTTAAATGACTTTTTAAAGTGGATTCAAAACTGGTCAAAGCCTGACAGCCCTTACGACTGAAGTCCTCTATTTACAGAAGAGGCAATGACAGTGTTCGTTTCCTCAAACTATCCTGCCAGACTGCTTCAGTCTGGCACAGCTCCACGGGTGAGAAAGGAGTTTGGCGTTCAGTTCCTGGTCTCTTTGCGGTGTGGATAGTTATCCACTCAGAACTGAATGAAAACCAGCAGGCCTCATAAGTCACAAAACAGCTGTCAATTGACAAGGATGTACAGCCACTGTCATCTTGGTTACAAACCACTGATTATTAGCGCTATTATACAGATGTGGAAATTGAAACATAGAGTCTGTTAATGGGGATGGGTCCTAAATGAGCTATAATTGCTCAGGGATGGGGTGGCATTGTGGACAGATAAATGAAAACATTAATAGCAGTCAAAAAGAAATCAATAGGGTAGGATGATGCAAAAGGAAATAATGCTGGTAATATTTTAAACTAAAAGTCATCAGAAATTGATTGTGTGCTCTCATCTTGAGTACTGTATTCAAGGCTGGGCACCTCATCTGGAAGGGACTTAAGAAGTGAGGGATTAAGATGGATATGAGAATGGAAAGACGTTTATAGCAGGAGGGATTGGGAAAAAATAGGATGAATAGAGGGGACATAGTAGATGTATAGGGAAAGTCATCTGGGCGCTTTGGTTCATCCTCTCACTTGATACAAGAACATGGAGATCTGGGAAAGGCCACAAATTCAAAACCGATAAGAAGACAATGCATAATACATTGTTAACTTGTGGAACTCATTGCCACATGGGTAGTGTTGGGGCCAGGCAAGGCCGGCCCACAACATTTTGGCACCTGAGGCAGGGAGCTCAAATGATGCCCCCAAGTCCCTTACTTGGGCCAAAACTTTGAAAGGTCTCAATTCTGCCTTCTTCCTGTTCTACTCCTACTCTGTTACCTACCCCAATAAAGGAAAACTAACAACTTAAAATGCCTTGTTCAAAAATCTTAAGCAACTTTCAAACGTCTGATCAGCAAATGTAACTTTTTTTGTCTGCATAGTAAACACTGGCATTTTTATCTTTTGAATAGTCAAAGTGGTGTTTTCTGTGCCTTCTTGGTTGCAAAGACTTGAACTGCTTCCTGAAGGTCCACAGTCTGGGCCAGCTCATGCTCTATTGAGATGGTTGCAAGGCCAACCAGCCTCTCCTGTGTCATTATTAACTTTAGCTTGGAGAAGCTGCGTTCTCCACTGGCAACTGTTACAGGAAGTGTTAGATGTATGTGCAGAGCAACAAATGCATTTGGAAAGAGGGTGGTCATCTTATTTGTGTGCATATATTCCAGAACAGCCTTTGGAGTTGATCCTGCTGAAATGTATCTTGAAAGGGCTTTCTTCACCCAAATCACTCGCATCAATATTGCGTATGTCATGTGTCAACAGTGTCTCTAGTGCCCTGCATTCCTGGTGTAGGTGGGGCCCCACTCCCTACCCCTCCACGCTGCAGGGGATTGTGGCGGGCCCACCAGCCTGCTCCATCCCCAGGGAGACGGCGCCGGAGGCCAAGGCCACCGGAGGAGCCGGCTCTAGCCCCTGGCCGGAAGGCCAAGGGTGCCGGCACGGGGAGCCGGCTCTGGCCCTGGACCCGGGCCGGGAGGCGGAGGCCGCCAGCACGGGGAGCCGGCTCTGGCCCCGGCCCCGGGCCGGGAGGCCAAGACTGGAGGCGGGGAGCCGGCCACATGTTGCTGTGTGGGGCAGGCTGGCCCAGAGGCTGGGCCTCACCCACGTGCTCCGCCCCTGGGCTTGCCTGCTCCGCCCTAGGGGTGGGGAGGGCCGGCCCAGGGGCCGGGCATAGCGCTCCTGGCCCACCTTGCCCCGCTGCCTTCAGCTTGCTGCCGAAGGCAGAGGGGAATAGGAGGAAGCGCGGCTGTGGGTGCGGGGGCTGTGGCGTGTGCGGGCCCCGCACTGCCCCGCTGGGAGTGGGACAGCGCGGGGCCCACGTAACCTCTTTTTTAGGAAGGAGAAAAACCTGGTTGTACATTAGTGTTTTTTCTAACCACTGAATTTTCTAGGAGTCACAATCCTTTGTAGCTGGGCTTTTAAATAGCCCAAGTAAACAGTGTCAGTTGTAGTTTAGCAATAACTGTGAATCTTGCAATGATTAATCAGCCTTTGTTGGAATCTGTTTATCAACACAAATGTCTCTTCATCTGGGTAGCAAGACTGTCTGAAGAATAAAATGCAGGGTCGTCTTTTTCCACTGGAGTAGGAAGAGAGGAAGCAACCAGGGAAGTTTTGGGTGGAACTAAAATCTGAAGCCCTGAGCCCTCTAGATCGTTAAACATCCAACTGTGGTGTTGTTGGAGGAACAGGCTGTTACTTGTGGCATACTGACTAAACTCAATTTTAAATTAATTATATTCCATCTACCTAAAAGATTTCCTTTGTAGCGACAGTTGCTGAAGTTAATCTTTGCATCTCCTTCTAAAACAAAGCAAAACAAAAATCTGTGATGCAGAATGACAGCCAGGGGCAAGTAATCCCTCTGTATATACTGAAGGCCAGATTCTGGTGTCTGGTACACCAGTGTACTCGAGAGTAGATCAATGGCACTTACACTGGTAAAACTGAGATTCAGATTAAATGCATTTCAGTTTATTGAAATCAGTGGAGTCACTGCAGATGATTGGGGCAAATGGGTCATAATTAAACCTTTTATCAAAATAGCAAGAAAAACTGGACTAGATCCTTGGCTTTGCACCATGTCCTTGGCACCATTTGGGAAGTACAAAGAGAAAGTCTGTATAAATAGCTAGTTGGGAATTCCTCTGGTGTGGTTGAGTCCTTAGATAGCACAGGAGATGGTGTGATTGTGTTAATTTACATTGTTTGCACCTGAATACCTCTTCAGAGCTGAAGAAGAGCTCTGTGTAAGCTTAAAAGCTTGTCTCGCTCACCAGCAGAAGTTGGCCCAGACACCCACCTTGTCTCTAATTTATACTGGTACAGAGACCCTAGAACTAGGGATGGGGTGAGGTGTTTTAAAGCTGTTTTTGAAAACACCCCCGACTGAGCTGGGTGCTTCTTGGCCACAGCTCAGGATCTGATCCTTGTTGAAAACATGGCTCATTACTTATCCATAGTCTACACTTGCCTCACTTTTCGGTGGCAGTTGATGGGAGATATGCAAGGTATATAAAATATCTACATATCTACCGTTGACTTATTAACTCCCCCTTACCCCCGCTTACACACTGCAGAAGAGCTCACTGATGGTGGCGACATACCCTTGGTGTCCCTTTAAGGAACACCTTACACTATGCTCAAAGCAGGCTGTGGACAGATTTATGGAGTTACTTCCTAACTATTCCAGGAATGTATTGGTGGCTCTGGGTCAAAATTCCAGTTGGAGCACTGAAAACCCTCTTTCTGTAGCTCACCTTCCTTTGATGCCCATTCTCCCCTGGCCCCTGATTCCCTCTTTGTATTTCCCCCCATCTGCACCCACATCAGACTGAGTTCCTTAAGAGCTCTCCCTTTTGGAAAGCTGTGCTTCAACTCCACTTCCTAGCTTGCCAGACTGTGTGGCTGACTGAGAAGGGCACTGAGACCAGGATGAGGGAGGCTGTTGCCAGAAGCTAAGGTGGACATAGGCAGGCAGAGGTGTCTGGCATGTGTGTTACATGTATGCAGCAACAGTGGGGAGGGAGGGAACAGGATGTGGTGCAACACACATTGCTTCATGTAAGACCCTGCAAAACAGCCCTGGGTTTGTGGGGGCTGGTTATTTCATTTAAACGTGGGTCAGCACTATCTGTAACACATTACTGATGCACCTGCAACGAACAGACTGAAATGATCGGAAGACAGTGGAATACAGTTCCTCTTCTCTGTGTCACTTTTAAAGAACCTTTCTGGCATTATTAAATGATGCAGTCCCTGGATGACTGGTATTGGTCAAGCACAGCTAGAAGGTAGTTGAGTGCTGTAAGAAGAGGAACAGCAATATTTTCTGCACTGTAAGGCAGTGAAGAACATCCCATTATAATCTATTATAGAACAACATTGATATGATCTAATCAATCATATTAGTATGCATGACACTGAATAGGTCCTTTTTGTTTCTTTCCCAGAATGCATTATGTCTGGGAATCTCTGCTGCTGCTTTACCTTCACAGAATGACCTGAATCATTGTGTCCTGTGAAGTTGTTGGTGGGAAGTCACTACACTGTAACTCTACATAGCCTGTGAACACAGGTGGAAATTTAGCCGAAGGGTGGCAGTAGTATGAGTTCAGGATGCAGGACTGGCCTGTGTGGGTGGGTTAATTTATCATAGCATGATGGAGGAGGAGGAATGAACAAGAGAAAATCTTTAACCAGTGACTAATAAGGAACCATGTACTAGTGTAACAATTTGGGGGTTGAGAGAGCATGGTCCTTGGTCCCTTTAAATCTTTGCCCTGATGGGGGAGTGCTGTTTGTGAGAGCGGGGAGTGACGGGGTGTGTCTGGCACTTCAAATAGAAGGCTACAGGGAGTGAGCAGGCCCTCACAAAAAGGGAGTACCTGAAAACCTGCGGAAGCCAGGGAGGGACAAAGCAGCTGACCATGATGCCCAGGATAGGAGCCAGGAGGAACCCTGTGCTAGCAAGGAATTGTCTGAAGAACAACCCGAGCTAGACTCTGCTGCCCAGAGCTGTAACGGGCTGTGTGTACTGGGGCTTGTGACTTTGCACTGGGAATAAGGAGAGAGGCTGTAGCTAGCTAAGTGGGGTTGTGGTGTTCTGTGTGGGTTTGCAGAGAGCAGCACATGAGGGTACCGGAAGGATTGCTGGGGAAAGTTCACTGGCACTGAAGACAACTACGAGCACCCAAGACTCACCACTGGACTGGAACTTTGCCCAGGACTCCTGAACTATGAGTGCAGATGCATTCATTGCTCAGCGTCTGCCCTTTCCGAACTCAGCCACACTGCTAAACTACTGCCCAGAGGATATTGTGGCCACAGGTCATCAAGGACCCCACCAAAATACACATACAAATGGGACACTAATTTTACTATTGCTACAGGTCATGTGACTGGTAATCCTAAGAATAGTGTTTTACGGTGTTATATTATATTTATTTCCAGTTAAATATAATGGCTCTGTGGAATGTATTGTATATTATTGTGTTATTCCTTGGGAGTCTCCAACTATCTGGCAAGTAAGTAGGAGTTATCCTGTCTTTAGCATTTTCTTTCTAAGCTGCCCTGGTGACACTGCCAGGAAGGAAGTGAGGGGGATGAAGAGACTGCCAATTAAATGCATATGGGGGTGGAAAAATGCAGATACGCCCTACTGAGTGGGTGACAGAATCCATAAGAAGCCAGGCCTGTCCATCAAAACCTATAAGCAGATTGCATTAAAGAAGATAACGGGTGAAGAGGGTGCTCACTAATTTACTATGCTGATTGGTTTTTGCATTTCACTCAGCTTGGACAGTGAAACTGGATCACTCTGTTTCAACCTCTGCTTATGATCACTTTCACTTTCTGATTCTAGTAGCATAAGGTTACCATGTTTAGGCTGAATTAAAAATGTGTTACTCTTTGAAAGAAAGAAAGAAACATGAAAACATCTCTGTTAACATTAGGTTTTGTGAAAGCTTTATATAAATCTGGGCACCCAAAGCTATGCCCTATTAATCAAAGTGAGTGATTTCCAGCAATACTTGCAGATTCTAGTATTTCTTGTGGCATCTTTTTGGTGCTTTGCACACTGGATCACTTTTATGTGCCTACCTTTAAAATATGATATTGATTTTTAAGCCTAAACTTCATAACAGTGCTCTGTTTTAAGGTGGACTTTGATCTCACCAGTCCTCAATATTTGACATTTCTACAAGCACGGATTTCAATTTTAAGGTGACATTACTTAAAAGAGGGGACTGATAACATACTTCTGACCTTAATTACAGATGGCAAATGCATTCTGAATAAATGGAATCAGCCTCCATGGAGAAAAATGGAGCCAGTTCATAAAACATTTGTTAACCATTAACTGTAGCCCTGTTATTTATTGCTGTTAATAGCAGCTACTTGAGGTCATACTCTTCTCTTTTGCTGCATCTTTTATGTATCATCATCCCCAATCATGTAATCCCATGTTGCAGCCATTTAAACATGATTTTGGGATTAAATGAACTGAGTGTAATGCTTAGAATAATACTATTTCTGATTTCTGTCAGTTAATTTAACGTAGCATGTTCAGGAATATTGATGTGGTCACAAGAAGAGTTACAGCCCGTATGATACAAAACCTAAACTATGACTGGAATAGTGAATTACAAGTAAGGATGAGAGGAAGAGTGATCAATTCTGAACCTCAGAAGACCCAAGCCTTTTATGATAATACAGAATTTAAAGGGTCGGTTTAAATGAGATGTTGTAATAGTTTGATTGTGTTGAAACAGTTCCATCAGCCTGAAACTAAACTCTTTTGGAATTTTTCCTTCACAGAGGATTTTGAAATTTTCAGGTTTTGTTCCAATTTGGAGAGAAGTCAAATCTCAAAATCCTCCATGAAACAGAATTCTCATCCTCTGCACAGCTCTAGGAAGCACTTTAATATGATGGAACTTGCTGTTGGAGGATATTATGATGCATATTTTGGGTTTCAGACACTTAAGACTAGCTAGGATAAAATTGCAGGGAGTATTGCTTTTATTATTTAAAACATCATTTGAGTTCAGGAGTAAAAATCATTGCATATTATATAATACCAATGTACAATGAGATGCATTATTGGGGCATTCCTTCCATAGCCCATTCCTCTGAGGCATCTGTCATTGACCACTGCTGGAGACAGGATACTGGATTTAGACTGACCATTGATATGTTCATGTTGGGTAATTTTTACAGTATGTTCCACATCTGGAGCCAATCTGCTCTGTCACCCTCATACATGGCTCTGTGAATGTGGGGAAATCAGTGGAAGTGATATATCTTGACTTTAGCAAAGCTTTCAATATGCTCTCCCACAGTATTCTTGCCAGCAAATTAAGGAAGTATGGGTTGGATAAATGGACTATAATGTGGATAGAAAGCTGGTTAGATCACTGGGCTCAACAGCTCAGTATCAAGTTGGCAGCCTGTAACAAAAAGAATGCCCCTGCGGTTGGTCCTGGAGTCATTTTTGTTCAACATCTTCATTAATGATCTGGAGGATGGAGTGAATTGCACTCTTACCAAGTTTACAGTTGAATTAAGCTGTGTGGGGTGGTAGATATGTTAGAGGGTATGGATAGGATACAGAGGATTCTAGACAAATTGGAGGATTGGGCCAAAAGAAATCTGATGAGGTTCAAAAAGGACAAGTACAAAATCCTACACTTAGGATGGAAGAATCCTATGCACTGCTACAAAGAGGGGATCGACTGATTCGGCAGCAGTTCTGCTGAAAAGGACCTGGGTATTACAGTGGACAAAAAGCTGGATGTGAGTCAGTAGTGTGCCCTTACTGCCAAGAAGGCTAACAGCATATTTGGCTGTATTAGTAAGAGCATTGCCAGCAGACTGAGGGAAGTGATTAGTCCCCTCTATTCAGCACTGGTGAGGCCACATCTGGAGTATTGTGTCCACTACACACGCGAGGAAGAAAAATTGGAGAAAGTCCAGTGGGTCACAGCAAAAATGATTAGAGGGCTGGAGCACATGACTTGCATGGAGAGTCTGAGACAATTGGACTTGTTTAGTCTGCAGAAGAGAAGAGTGAAGAGGGAATTGATAACAGCCATCAACTACCTGAAGGGGAGTTCCAGGGAGGACAGAGCTAGGCTGCTCTCACTGGTGGCAGACAACAGAACTAGGTGCAATAGTCTCAAGTTGCAGTGGGGGAGGTCTAGATTGGTTATTAGGAAATAACTTTTTCAGTAGGAGGGCGATGAAGCACTGGAATGTGTTAGGTAGGGAGCTGGTGGAATCCCCATCCTTAGAGATTTTTAAGGCCCAGCTTGACAAAGCCTAGTTGGGGATGGTTTAGTTGGGGTTTGTCCTGCTTTGAGTAGGGGGTTGTACTAGATGACCTCCTGAGTTTCTTTCCTACCTTCTATGACTATGATATGTCATCACTGAGCTTGATGAAGTTTCATTGAGGTACCTGAAACTTCAGTCGAGTTCTTCAAGCATTGGAGCAGTGTAGATGAGACCTGAATATGGCCCCGTGCCTTGCAGGTCGACAAGTTCCAAAGGGGTAATCGTGTAAGGATAGTTCAGCAAAACAAACGAGGAGTCTTGCGGCACTTTTAAAGACTAACTAATTTAAGTTCTCCATCTTCAAACGTCTGACGAAGTGGGATTTTCTCCCATGAAAGCTCATGTGATAAATAAATCTGTTAGTCTTTAGAAGTGCCACAGGACACCTTGTTTGTTTTGCTGAACTAGACTGACATGGCTATCCCTTTGGAACTTAACATTTATATCTTCTCCCACTGAGAAATAGTTCAGTTCATCAGCTCTCTCAATCATTTGAAAACAGAGAAATGTTCACTCCTGGTTCTGTACTGGATAGACCAAATAGACTTCCCTGCTTTATATCTTACAGTTCTTGTGGTGACTCAGACAGGGAGTTTTGATTTGAAAGACAGTGGAGTACTGGTGAAAAGCACTACATTTTTGAGACCTCTACTTAGCCTCACAAGATGTACAGCATCAAAGAGGAGCATGACAAGTTCTCATTGGCCCATCACACTACTGATGTGGTTTAATTTTAACCTTGGAGGAGTCACATCTGGAGATGAAAGGGTAGACGTGTCTCTGTGACATGCTTGGTTTAGCTCTTTTTTGTAAAATGGGGATTCTTGTACTGCCCTACCTCACAAGGGTATTGTAAGACTAAATGTATTAAAGCCTGAGATGCTTTGGTAATGACAGCCCTATAAAATAGACAAATTAATGCCACTGGTGAAGCAATCTCAAAATATTATGTTTCAGGGGGAAGGGAGAGAAAAATACAAACAAAGTAGATTTATGATACTATATATTTTTCCTACTTTGTGCTTATTAGAATGGTAAAGAATCACACACTGTGCTTGTGAATTTTCCCCCACAATGCTATTTCCATTATGTAAATAAATAAAACAAATCACTTTACTTGCAGTTCCCTCCTTAATTTGCTGAGTCAGTCAAGGAGACAGATTCCTTGCTAAAAACTTTACAAGCATTTCATCATCATCCTGACTCAAGAGTGTGTATTAGCACGTTAGTCCTTAAGAGAACCACTTCCTTTCCAGTGTAGTCTCTGAATCTGGATTTCAAGGTTCTATTCATCACCCTTCTGTTGGCTTTGATCTGACCAAACCAGAAGCCAGAAAGGACTGGCTGGCTCACGAGTGGCTGCTGTCTCTTCTGTTGTTCATTCTCATTTGGTTTATATTGGTATTGACTAGGGTTGTGTGGAACCTCTTGACAAACTGAAAGCTGCTGTTTGCTTGGTAACCAGTCCTTGCAGGTTACAATTTGCTGAAATCAAGGGGAATCCCCCCCCCCCCCAGCTGGTTGAGATGCCCCATTGGGTCCTCAGGCTCCTGCTTCTCACCTCAGGACAGGGGAGAAAGGGTAAACCAGGGCTTGCCTTGGAGAGTCGGCTGGCTAGGAAACAGGAGGTTTGTGGGAAAACCTCAGCTAGACTTTTTGGAAAAGTGCCAAACTTTCCTGAGGATAAGCTTGCATGGAATCACAAATCCAAACCCATCAGCTGTTCTTGAAGTCTTCTATGTATATTTTGCCTAACTGGAATACCATTCCCATCCAGAGAGTGAAATGAATTGGGGGAACTCAGTCCACTCACTAGTAGACAAGGCCACCACCCAGTCTCAGCAGAGAGGACCAGGACTCAAGACTTGTAAATAATAATTGGTATTACTGTAGCATGTAGGAGCTCCAGTCAAGGAGCAGGACCCCATTGTAAGAGATCCCTGCTCCAAAGACTTTACACTCTGAGGGGAGCCTGCTCTACTCTGTTCTCTAAACATGGCCCCTTCACAGCAGGGCTGAGGGTTACTGAAAGGACAGTGGGAGGAAAGTGTGCCCTATGGTACACCTGCTCCATGGATTAGAGGTCTGCTCAGATCTAATTTTTAAGCTGGAACTGGATCCAAGCCCAAGAGGACTGAATTGTTCTCCAACCCAGCCCTTCCTCCCGACTCTGAGTAAAGGCTGTTATGTTGCCTCCTGCCCCTGGGGCTAGCAGAGCAGTGGCTCTATATGCCACCTTCAGTCCGTGGACAGAAGATGGTAAGCAGAGACACCATGACCTTTCTCGGGCCCACGCTCCAAGGGAGGACACAGCTCTTCTCTATACTTGCCTTGTGATTTCCTTGGTTTGTAGGGATTATGTTGGTGGGATTGCACTTGAACAATCTGAACTGGGTACAAATAAAGTATGTTTGGAGCAGTAAAACAGAGCAATCTCCAGTGCTGTCAATTTTCTGACTTTGCCCAGCACTAAAACAGAAAGTCCTATTTGAATACAAGAGCAGAATCTTGTTGGAATAGTATTTCCCCTGCTGGACATCTTCAAGTTTTGTTCTTGATCTCAGCTCAGCAAAACAGCTAGTTTTGATTCCCTACTTCTAGCAGCTCTGATAGATGTGAGTGACCTGAACCTGTTTTTCACAATAAGGAGACTTTCTCTGAAAAATGCTTCTCAGCCTTTTGTGATCAGTTAGTAAGAGAGTTGATAGAAACATTAAGGGGCCTCTGCTGAAAGTTTATCTGAAAATGTAACATGCTGCTGAGGAGTGTCCTCTGAATTCTAAACATCTCTGCACCTCTTTTATGATTCACCACTGGGTGGCCAAGAGATTAACAAACAGCAACCAATTGCCACTGGCTATGTCTACACTTGTTAATTTAGGTTGATTTTAGCTAAGTCGACTTAACAAGTCGACTTTAAGTCAACTTTGTTAAGTCGACTTAGCATGTCCACACCTAAATTTTAAGTTGACTTAGGGGGGAACTTACAAAGTTGACTTAGAGC
>ML685763.1:17597575-17642022 GCA_007922175.1 Pelusios castaneus
GCTGTCCTGTGGGGGGGCATGCCAGGCTCCCCCTGTGCTACCCCCCTGGCAGGGAGGGCACTGGGGGAGTCCTGGAGAGCCCTAAGTCAACTTAGAGTCGACTTAGGGCATCTCTGCATCCACGCTGGCTTAAGTCGACTTTAGAAAGTCGACTTAAGCCTAAAGTCGACTTTAAACCAGGTTTAACAAAGTCAACTTAATTTTCCTTAAGTCGACTTAAGCAGCTTGCTTAAGTTGACTTAAGGAAAATGTAGTGTAGACAGAGTAAATTAAGTCGACTTAAGCAAGCTTAAGTCGACTTAATTTACAAGTGTAGACGCATCCACTGTTTCTTTGGGAGTGATGAAAACAAAAATAACTAGTGCTGTGAGTTTCCCCATTCTGGCTCTATCCGGCACTGTCCTTAGAGCTGTAGAAGGTGACATTAGCAAGAAAGCAAATAAAAGACCAGATGTGTTTATACCTGCTTGGTAGAGACACAAGGCCAAGGCAGGAACCAACAGACATACACAATGTGAATTAAGGGCCAAATCCTACCTCCTTTTCCTGCAGGGTCCCACATGAGTGGAGCTAGGACAATTTTTTCATAGCCCACTCATGAGGTGTACATATTGCATCGCTCCGTGGAATTCTCTATGTGCCATGGCATGGCAAGAATTTAGGAGGGGGGCAGGACGAGTAGATCAGTGAGCTCACAGGTTCATTGGCTGCTTCCCTTCCTGTGTAGCAGAAGGGAGCATGAATAGCAAGAAGGCTGTTCTATGGCTTGGGGTGGGGGTACCGTTCAAAAGATGCTCTGTGTGCTAATAGATAATGTGTTGTATGGAAAACTGCAATAAAATTGTAGAATAATCACTTTAAATGACAGAAGTGCCCAGGTCCCATCTGCAGACAAGGGAATTTCTGTAGGAAAGCAAGTGTGCAATCAGCATTCTGAAAGCAGCCACCTGAGAGCAAGGTGGGAGGACTTGTACCTTGCTGCCTAAGGGGAGCAGCCTGTTTTCTCCCTCTTTGTTTTTGGGTTCTTGTCTATTGCTTGGAATGCTAAGAAGTAAAGTAGGGTTCATTTGCAACTTTCCCACAAAACTATTTGTTTTATCTAATTTCACTGCCTGGAAGCTTCTACTTCAATATAAGTAATAGTAGATCTGGAGGGTCTCCCCAATAGCCAGGTGCTCAGCTGAGTAAGGCTTTGTCTTTGTATGAATGGCAGAAATTTGGTGGGGGTGAAAACCATTCTCATCTTTCTAAGGTGGTTATTGCTAGCAGTGAGTGAAGAACAGACCCATTAAATTATTATTATTATTTTTAAAAAGTCCCTTTAAGAAAATATTAGACACTTGGTAAATATGTTGACTGAAAGGATGTCTTAAGGGAGGGGGGGTGTATAGTGGTGAATTACTGAAGATGGTCTGTTCTGGACATGAACAGTTAGCCGCAGAGACAGTGCTGTGTGTATGCTGGCAGCAGGGCTTCTTTCATTGTGGGTCTGGTAGGGAGAAGACAGCCCCCAGAGGAAACCACCTTATGGAACAGAATCCTTTGAGCTTTGCCTTTCCTCCTCTTCCCTCTCTCCCCACCCTCTTCCGGTCTGATCCCCCTCTTCTGCAATGTGTGGACCCTTTCAGGCCCTTTGCTTTGGGATTTTGCATTCTGGTTCTGAATGGTAATACCAGCACCTGGAGAGCAGCTGCTGTGTTCTTCCCTGATGGCCCTGCCCAGACCTAGAGCCAACAAATGCCACACCACCATAAAGCAGAAAGCCAAGGGGCACGTCAGGCATTGGCAGAGAAGAGAAAAGCTTTTAAAATAACCTGGATGTTTCCATTAGCATCAATAGAGCTTTTCTTTCCCCATCCTTCTGAACACTCAGTTCCTGACTCAGTGGTTTTAAAGAGGTCGTTGGCTGACCTGGGAAAAACAGCAGAGGCTGTGTATAACTGGAATAGAACCTGGGTGAAAATATAAGGAGCTCAGCAGATGTGATGTGTTTTGATGACATGGAGGGGAAGGAAAAACTGTCAGGCTAATGGGGCAGGAAAGGTTCCTCTCCTTCTGCAAGTCAATTCTCATGGCTTGTCTACACTGGGAGTGGGATTGTAAAGTAAGCAGCATTATGTCAAATTTCACTGTCCGTGTAGACCACGGCTCAGTCTTCAGGGCATGGAGCTATCACTAACTGCAATTTGGAAGGAATTCACCTAATGCAGTTAAGTGAGGTAGGGTTGGATTGCACCTTCCTTTGAAGCATGTGGCAGCTAGTGTTAGATATTATATATTAATCTGGATTATAGAGTGTAGTATAGACCATTAGTCCATCAGGTATTTTTTCGAATGATGATAATACCTTGCACTTACTTTGCAACTTTAATCTTAGGATCTTAACTCACTTTATAAGCATTAATTCACCATGACCTTGACAAATAAGGGAGCATTATTATTTGCATTTTATAGCTGGCTCAAAAGGGTCAATTGCAGAGCTGGGAAAAGTACTCGGGGGTCTAGGCTCTTGGTCCATTGTTCTAACTATCACTACACCACATTGCCTCCTTCTGATGTTCCTGTCTGAATAGTTTCTGAGATATTTTTCTTTTCAGCTGATGCAGCATTACTTTCACAATGAATAGAGAAATGCATGAAAATGCTGAGTTGTACCATACTGATTTGGATTTTTAGCTCTGTGTAGGTGACAAGGGGGAAAGGTTTGTGTCTCTCTCTCTCTGGACCTCTCTGTTCAATAGGCAGTAATATATGCTGTAAAACCCACAGAGGAACAATCCATCTATGCACAGAACTCTCATAGACTGTGAATGGCTTGCAGAGTATAACCTCGTATAACCAGTGACAGGCAAATTCCAGAAGATTCAAAGGTGTAATTTAGACCTATGCAAAATGACCATGTTATCTAAAGCTTTTTCATTGTGAGATTTTATTCACAACCTAGTTTCAACAGAGGCAGAACTAATGTGAGAATATTATGGCATTGATGTTGCTGATGGAAAGTTTGGATCTGGATCTGAATTCTTGCAAAGTCTGGGACCCGTGTTTGGATCCAGGATTTGGCTTTTCTCTGGTTTGCGGCACCTATATTTTCTGCATTAGTGATCTATGTAGAAGGTGGTAAGGCTGCAACCCTTGATAGTATTCAAAATGTTCTTTCAGTTCACAGATCCCTAGTAAGAAGGGTGCCTGCATCCTGTAAAATGACTCACTGTGTCCGTACCAGCTGACATCTTTCTGAGAGGGAGCTCTTCCACAGCTATACATGCTCATTCTCTCTCTGTGTCCTTCCAAATCCTTCTATTCATTTCACACTGGCCTCCCTGTACCTCCCCACAATCTTCTCACTCTTGGTATGAGAGCCTTCTCCTCTGCAGTTTCAGTTGTACAGAACAGCCTCTGTCTCTCCACTTCAGCTACTTTTCATGGCCTTTAAAATGTCAATTGCAGATATAGCTTTTCTCCTGCATCTCTGAACTGGTCCCTGCCCTCTGCTGCTGTTTAGTAGTTGGCTCTGTAATTGCATTACCGGTACTTAGCTCTGTAAGTGGTTTAGGAATATGGCTTGTATAGAGAATGCTGCAAAAGATAATGCTGTATTGATTGCATTAGACTCAGATGCACTATATTTCTCTGTCTCTTTTTTCTTTAACCCCGTTACAGTGCTTCCATAGCTAACATAGCACCTTTATCTTTAGCTGGGAGGGCAAGTTCATGGCTTCCTTTGCAGCCATTGTCAGTAGCAATTTCTCTCATCCCATCTGAATTATTCTGTGACTAATCCACCCCGCTTCTGGGTGCTAGAATCTCCTAGCAACTTGAACACATACCTCTGAGAACCAGGTGAATCAAGTATGTACGAAGGGCCATGAATTAACCTTACACAGTGACTGACTAAAACCAAAGTTCAGTCCTGTGTCACCCTGCATCTTCCTCCCATCTCCAAAGAGGGATTTTGAAAGCAAAGTGCTTTGTGCTTGGTAAATATTTTACAGCTTCTAATGGAACCAACTTGTTTATTCTGCAAGAAAGGAGGAGAAAACCCTTAGTTAACGAAAACAGTGAGCTGTCATGGTGCTGACTCTTCAAGTTTAAAAGGAGCTAAGAGCTTGAATGGTTTCCACTTCAAGAGTTTCAAAGATCACAAAACAGCCTGAGAGCCCCAGACGTGACTTGTTTATAGACTAACAGGGCAATAAGGCAAAGGGATAGGGAGTAAACAGCTTGAATGACCAGAAATAGTAGAGAGCATTCTTAGATAGACGCTGGGATGTCCCAGGATGCTCTCCACCTCTGCTATGATTCTACAGCCATTCAAAGAAGCAGGGAAAGAGATGAGTAAGTGTATCATGATCAGCTAATGGAACACTTGGGTCTCCTGTCCCAATGACAAGACAGAGTGCAGTGGGGAGGGGAAGATGCCAGACAGGCCCTGGGAACTAGAAATGCATTGGAAGTTGGTGAGTAGTGTTTCTTGATTCAGGTGTACATTAAATAGGGATATGGCTGGGAAAGTATCTGGGAAGTAACTGAGGTTCTGCTGAGTCCAGAGAAGTTCTGATTCTTAACCAGATCTTCAAGACCTGCTATGCCCTTAGCTTGCTGTACTGCTAGGTGGCTCTTGTGTTTGGCTTGGTTTTACAGATGTACATGCCTTTTCATTTCTGGAGCTCTGAGGCAGGGGCGGTCTTAGGGATTCCGGGTCCTGGGGCAAAAGTCAAGGATGGGGCCCCTCCCAGTCTCACCGGGGCCCCCACTGAGGCCTCCCAATTTCCCCACCAGCCAGCCATTCCCACCTGCGGCCTCCCCCAACCCCCTGCTGCTGTGGCCTCCCCCCCATCCCTACACCCCTGTGGCCTCCCCCTGGCCCTTTTTCCCCCCTGAAGACTCCCCACTGCTCCCCCCAGACCCTGCAGCCTTCCCCTTGGCTACCTACCATGGGCTGCTGCTGTTTACTCTGGCTTTCTGGCTGGCATGCATGTGGAACTTGGGTGCAGCTGGTATCCTTAAAGGGGCAATAATTAAAGCAGCAGCGGTGTGGGGGGGCATTGGCAGCTGTCCGCACTGCCCACCCTTTAAGACTGCCTATGCGCTGAGGTCATCAACCCTTTTTTTTCAATCAAAGACTTCATGTGAAGTTACTGCTTGCAGAAAGTGCTGCATTAGCAGCCCTGATGGCCAAAGTGCTCAGCCCATGAGCCTCAGCTCTAACTAGCAGGAGGTTGCAGTGTGAAGTGTGGGATGGTAGCGGAGTCTACATAACCACCTGAGTCCTTGGAATCTCTGCCAAGACCACCAACAGATGTGCTGATTTGTGCCAGATAGGGGGATGTAGACACCTGCTCAGTAGCAAGCAAGACAAAGACTCACCAATTCACTTCCTACAGGCCACTGAACATACATCCAATGACATCAGCTTTCAGTTAACTGCTTATCAGAAGTGAATGATATGCTCTGAATCCCAGACTGTTACTAATTCCAAAAGTTCCCCTCTGAGGTTAGGCCTGAGGTAAGCATCAGGGGAAATGGATTTGCTGAGTCTCTTCTTTATTCATCTTTGAGCACTTTTGTAAAGCTGCTGCATGGCCTGTTTGAGTTTCCAGCATCTCTCAGCTTCAGATGCAAATACTAAAAATGTACCTTCAAGCAATGTTTAAAGCTGACAGAGAAAAACCAATCAGGCCAGCTGTGCCTGCTCCCTTGTGATGCAAGCACAGACACCTGGCAGAGTTTCCAAGCTATAACCTACCTGCCTTCATGGTTCAAGGAGGCTTTGCAGCAAGAGCTCTATGTCAATCTAAGTGCTAGAATAGCACTGGAACTGGACCAGAAATATTCAGGGAGTCATTAAATCAGCTGCATCTCATGGTGTAGCCTTATATTTTGGCTATAATGAAAACTCATTCCTGTGTCAGCAAAGGGAACTCATTTATGCCTGAACTGTAACCGCACATCAAGATTTCTAGGCTGCAGTCTTGTTAATGATAATGGCAAAATCCTCTTTTCTTTATTAATAGTGATATGTGTGGAGTTTTCAGTGTAAAATTAAAATCTTAATAACAATAACTAAAAAAAGTCCATATCTGGGTTTTTGTCTTTATCCAGAACCAGATTCTTCACGGTGCTCTTTCATCATTGGCAGGCCACATGACTAGCAAATGGTTGGGTTGGATTGCTTCTGCTCCAAGTTAATAGGCAGGTGTAGTGATATTGATCCCTCCTAGACACGCCAGTGTATGAATGTATTGCAGAGTTGGGATGCTGCAGTCTTTGCAATTGAAATGCTTTTTCAATTTGATTCTGGCAAAAGAGTCAACATCTCCAATGTTCTGCCTTTGGTGTTAACAAAGCTTCATTCCAAGTTAAAATGGTCTCATGTTGGGAAACGTAGTCAAGTTGATTCCTGTGCTGTCATGAAATACATCCTTAGCATTGCCTCTTTGGGACCCACAGGGCTTCCAGGTCCCTTTCCAAGCAAAGAGAAATTTGTATGGCAGCTGCCTTGCAAGTTGTTTTTTCAAACTCTTTGCTGATTTAAATAGTGGAGGGAGCGGGGCACAGAGTCACAGGAAGAGATGTTTTCAGATTAGGCATTTAGAAGGGCAGAGGGATTGGTGAGATGGGGAGATGTAGAAAGGTTGTTTGATTGGAGGAAGAGAAGGATTTCTTGCCAGTGGAGGAGAGATTGTAGGAGGGACAGACAGAAGGCTGGTGGTAGGTGAATCGGTGGGATGGGTGAATGGTGTGGGAAGCAGAATGAGAGCATGTCTTTTGAGGGAGGCTAGGGCAATGGAGGGCTCTGAAAACAAATCATTTCCCGTAAGATGTGGCTCTGGGACATAGCTTTCTGTGTATCGCTTCTGGAGCAGTGGCCAACAATCTATCCATATTCCACATGTGCCATTCTCCCACTCCTTTATTTGCTGCTACCAGGTTCAGCATCTTGTTGCTCCTATTGCCTGGGGAAACCCTCTCACAAAGGAGCAACAGAATGGCTGGGATGAGAGAGAATAAACTGTTGTTCTCACTGCATAGTAAGGGTCAGTGTGACACTGCCCATCATCCATATGTCGTGAAACTATTAGACTCCAGACTAGTAGGAGAGGGAAAGAGGGGCTGATATGGCAGATCTGAAAGATACTGACATTGCCTTGCACAGACCTATAACCTTCTGTTTTTCCTTTGGATTCAGCATTTAATTGGTAGTGCTGATGAACTGAGTCATCTGAGCAGAGCTGTTGACTTGCCAGATCCCAGCCTCCTCTTCCGATAAATTGTTAATGCGCCGAGAAGCAGCCTGGATTGTAACTGTCATTTGCTACCACGCCAATTAAAGCTTTTCTTCTTTTCCTTTCACATGTCAATGAGCTTCCTAGAAATGAAGGGAGCTGCGTTAGTTGCTTCCGCCAAGTAAATGTGGAGGTGGGGGCGGGGTGTCTAGTTCTTTGAGGAGGAAAACTTTGTTATTCTGTCCCTCTAGGAAAGCAGGTGTTGCTTGTGGTGGCAGTGGGGGTTTTTTTTCTATGGCAGATGCTGTGATTTTCCTGCCATGATCTTTTAGCTCCCTGCAGGGATGATTCTACACTTGTAGAGAATTCTGTAAGGCAGCTAAGTGTCTTTAGGTCACCTGGTGATCTTCTCTCACTTGGCAAGTTCCCTCCCATTGCTGCAGTGAGTTGCATGATTAAAGTGAGCAAGGAGCTGTCTCTGGAGAGGCTGGGATGCAGGGAGTCAGGGCTTCCCCCTGTCCGAAGGGAGCTCTTGTAGTGGGATCCTGAGATGTTTCTTGCTCAAGGGGTGCTGCGGTCTAAAGATTTAGGAATTCAGACCCAGGTTCCAAAGATGGTTTGGGTAGATCCTGAGCTGATGTAAAGTGGCACAGTTCCATTGACTTCAGTGAGACAATGCTGATATACACCAGCCAGGTGTCAATCTTAGAGATTGATAAGGCTGAATATCATATGCGGCACTTACATGTAGGAGGACAAGGACCACAGGCCCACGCCTCCCCACTTATAGCAATGTCTCCAAAGCCCATGGCAGACAGCCTCTGAGCCCAGCTCAGCACACTCAAAATAGCTCTGTAGACATTGCAGCTCAGGCTCTGAAGCCTGGGGGAAGGACGGGCTTGTCACTAGTCTCTGCAGAGAGAGCTAGGTTGGAATAAGAGATCAGGAGTCGACTCTTCAGGTCAGGAATGTCAGAGTAGGACAGCTTAAACTGCATTTCTCCATGCTACATCTCTTGTAAGACTAAACTGCTTCAACCCGTTGAACTCAGCATTGAATTCAGAGTGACACATGGGATGGCAGATTTCTGACAGAGTTTACGTGCCTTGCCTGGACTCTACTGCATATCACCACAGCCTTTAAATTGTGCCTTCCCCCTCACCCCACTATCAACAGTTACGTGGTCTCTGATTGAATTCATGCAATTTAAGGAGTGGGACAAAGAAATTCTTTGGGAGCACATGCACAAAACAATCCACAATATGTTATGATGTGGTGCTTCTCCTCTCCTGATCACTGGAATAAATCAAACAAAAGGAGAACTAGTCCCATGTATTCAGTTGCGGAAGCAGCCCCAAAACAGATACAATGTAGGTACGACCAACAGATATCAACAGTGACTTCTGCAGTGGATTTAGTCAATGTGAGTAAAGATCAGCAGGAGTTAAAGTAAATCAGGCGTTCCCTGGCGTCTCCTTGTTTTATTGGTTTAAGCCTGTATCCTGCACTAATTCATGCATGAGTTCATTGGGCCTACTCATGTGTGTCATGGGAAATTAAAGTGTGGTGTACCCATGCTAACCACACTTTTACTGGCTCAGGTAACAATAATAGAGAAGGTGTGGTGGCACAGGCTAGTCACCCCGTGCAATCCCACAAGGGACAGTGCTGGGTAGCGCTGCTGTTGTTACCTGCACAATCGAGATGAATAGAGGCACGGGTGAAATTGCACTGTAATTTGTAGTGCAGATGTTCCCAAGTGTGCTTAAGTTCGCAGCTGCTTAAGTCGACTTAAGGAAAAGTTAAGTCGACTTTATAAAACCTAGTTTTAAGTCGACTTTTGGCTTAAGTCAACTTTCTAAAGTCGACTTAAGCCAGTGTAGATGTGGATTACCCCTGAGTCGACTTAGGGATCTCCAGGACTCCTCCACTGCCCTCCCTGCCAGGGGGGCTGGCACAGGGAGCCTGGCATGCCCCCACAAAGGGCAGGGCAGAGCCCTGCCCACCCTGGCTCTTTGCCCCATTGTACCCAGGTACAATGGGGCAAAGGCTGAGCCCCCTGGCACTTGGCAAGGGGTGCCCCACCTGTCACCGTGGACCTGTCCCAGATCCACCTAGCCCCTACAAGTCAACCTAGACCTCCAGTGTGGACACTCTAGTTCGACTTTGTAGGGTCCCCCCAAAGTCGACTTAAAATTTAAGTGTAGACATGCTAAATCAACTTAGCTAAGTCGACCTAAATTAACAGGTGTAGACATAGCCTAGGGGTGGGGCAGCTGTGCTGGCTTTTTCACCAGGATATTAAATTTTTGCACGTGGACTGCAGTGGTACAAGCTTTTGCCACCATCCCCAGCCACACAGCTGGCTCCTCAGCCTCTTTCTACTGAGTTTCTTCTGCCTTTGCTCTGCTATTTCCTGGGTTACTTGTCTGGCCCCACAGCCACAGTCTCCTGAGCTTCTCCCCAATGAAACTTACTTCCATCCATTGTGTGAGACTCAGAATTTATACAGATAAAAGATAAAACATTTCTGGTGATTAAAACCTAGTTCCACTTGTCATAACTCCTGTATTCTCTCTGCCCTGAAGAGGGCAGACACTACTCCAAGTACCTGTGCCTCATCCCATCTTCCCAGTCTGCCTGAGTGAAATACCTGGGCCTTCCCCTTTTCCCAAGCTGCTTGGCCTCTGCTCCCTAGCCACCTTCCCATGAGCCACTCCTCTTCTCCACTGGGTAGCCCTCTTTGAGGAGCTACCTGTGAATTACATGAGCCCGTGACTCTTATGGAACAAGCTGTGTTATGGTCTAGCTCAGTGGTCTCAACCTTTTCTTTGTTGCGATACACCTGACGGGTGATGTTTTCCTGCGTGACGCACTGTAATCTGGTGGTGCTCGGGCTGGGAGCTCTCTGGAGGCTGCAGCTGGCCGGTCTCTGGGGTGCCACAGCCTCCGGCGCACTCCCAGCCCGAGTGTTGCCACCATTGCCAACCCATCTTGCCCTGTTTCCGGGCTGACTAGTCTCTGGGCTGGAGCACCTATGCCCTTTTACTCATCTGTCCCTGGCTCCCTGCCACCTGTGCTATGCGGCAGGAGCAGGCTGCTGAGGGCAGCAGAGGGTGTCAGATGTCAGGAACCCCAAGCCAGCTTGAAGCTGAGCTGCCAATATTCTGCAACGCACCTCCCGGCTCTTTGCAACACACCCATGTGTCCTGACGCAGTGGTTGAGAACCGTTGGTCTAGCTCAAAGGGCCTTGGGTACAGTACAGCTTACACTTGCTCTGGTTTATTTTCTGTTACTGATGAGCTAGGAGAAGCTGTGGGCTGACACAATTCGCTAAATTATGCCTTCAATATCTTCTGTGCTGTCAGTCAGATTTGTTTTAGTCCTGGAACTTAGTGAACACTGCAGCAGCAGGTACCAAGAGATCAAAGGTTTAGATCAGTCTCTGCTGTCACAAACATTTTACATCTAATTCCTTCTGCAGCAGAGTTCCCAAGGAGATGGGCTGGTGGTTGTTCTGTACCTGCACTCTGTAATACTATCAGAGTGATGTGAGCCCCATCCATAATGTGGTCTCTTGCTCCCTGCGGGGATGTCTGGCCTTCTAACACATGGGCCATGGAATCATCTGTCCTTTGCAAAGCCAGATTGAGTCAGCATTGTTCTGTATTCTCTAGCCCTTAAGCTGGTTGTGTGGGGTTTGTTTGTTTTTTTATTATTTTTTTACACTGCAAGATAGGCCCTCAGTATCCATTCTAACTTTCTGCATGTCCCTAACTGGTCCCAAAGGTTGCTGGTGGATGCATTGACACTTCCATATCTAAGTGACCAAAATTTTTCCCACAGTAAAGACCAGATTTCCCAAATCTAGCCCTAAAAATGCAAAAGCCCTAGTTAGCCAGTTTAGTCGGCTTCTCTCTGCCAAGGCAGGACATAGCCACATGGTGCACTGTGAAATTTTCTTTAAATCAGTGGTGGGGTTGTGGTCTCACTAAGTCTGAGAGTCTCCCAAGAGCTGTTAGGACAGCAGCAGTGCTGTCTTTATTCCAGTCAGGGCCTGCTGGAAAATATGCCAGGGGTAAATGTAGTGCTCCTGAGCAGCAGTGTAATGTTCTTTGGCACAGGTTAGTAAAAATTGTGGTTTGCAAACAGCATCTTTCACCTGATTATCTCACCACACCCGACGAAAGAGACAGGTCAAAGTTATCATCCTGAGCTCCTCAGGGTAGAGATCAGTGGGTGAAGAGTGCCTACCATCTCATGAGCATGACTGTAAATAAATAATAATGGTGAAACTGAGGCAGGGAGATCTGAAGACTTCCCCCAAGATCAATGGGAGAACTGCAAACAGAACACAGGAGTCCTGAGTCTTTTCCTCTAGTATTTCTTATTTGCACTGTTCTTCTTGTTTTAGCATTAGCTGTGTAAATGTCTATTTCTTAAACCTTCTTAACTGGGAAAAGCCTAAGGAAAAGGCCCTTTCTCAGAAAAGTCTAGAGCTGAAGAAAATTGTCCGGTAATGTTGGACATGGTCAAGTATCTTTATCATAAGCCACTCTTGTGGGGCTTGAAAATGATGACTAATCAAAAAAAGCCAGGGCTTCCTCAGTCGAAGAGACAAGGCTAAGAGTAGCAAGCACCTGATGGCTCAGTCAGTTCTGTTTCAAGTCAACACACTGAAGCTGTCAATTGCCCCCCATTCCTGGCTGGGTTGGAAGGGCAGTCATCCAGGGGAACGATAATAGCAATAGCCTCTAAAGCCAGGTAAATATCCCCACAGAAACAATTACTGGCTGCAGTTGCTGTGATGCTGTGAAAAGGCCACATCAGGTGGAGGATGCAGCTGTGCTGCAGCTGGAGGGTTCCACATGGGCAACTGTGATTATCTGCTTCCTTTTTACAGACTCCTCTCTGAACAGGGCCTCTTCCATGCTCTCCCCTCTCCATTCATTAGCACTCCCAAATGGGCTGGCTCCTGAAGAGCGACAAGAGGGTTGCTTTAGAAAGCCATCTCATCTATCACTGTTGTGTGGCTGGAACAAGTGTCTCTGCAGGGACAGGCTTAACCTGCCCCAACCCCAGAGCTGCTGAACCTTTCTTATCATGAGGCTTAGAGAGTGAAGGAGTAAATCCTGGCTGGAGATTGAGTGCACAAGGTTCCTAAATAGAAAAGCGTCTTCTATTCTTACTGACATGCTGTTGCGGAGGTTCGTTTGACCTTGATGACTGTGAAGTGCCTCCAGTGTATCCTGAAAAGGCACAGTCTGTGGGAAAGCGCATGTTTCTCTGTCCACTGTCCATGGGGCTTGGGCTGTTTCCAAACGCGCTTCACATCTGAAGCTACAGGGCAGAGGCCAAGCATGGCTAGCACGGGTGAGACAGCGCTGCTTTCCTGTTTCCAATTTCTGTTCCTCTTAATTGCTGCCAGCCTTTGAAGGAGTGAGACTGGCTTGCCTGCCTGCTGCTCAGTTGCCTTGCAGGAGTGCAGCAGCTGTCTGAAGATGGCATTAAGCACTCACGTTAGCAGCGGAGGAGCTGCCCGCCTGCGGTGCTCCGGTTAATGAGGCACTCGACAGTAGCTAAGATGCATTCTTCTTTCTCCTGACGCTTTGGGGAGCCCACCGAGGCACAGCATGAATTTTGTTCCGGGGAGCTGGCTCACAAAGAGGGGTGGAGGACGGTAAAGGGGAGGTTGTTAAGGAGAAATCTCGTTCCCTGGCTTGTGAGAGGTAGACAGGTTGCAAGGGTAAAGCATGCAGCCCAGAGCAGTACAAGAGTTCAGTGCAGGCTTATGGCGCTGTTGGGTCATAGAAGCCAAGGTTCTGTCTGCTCTGAGGGAAATTAAAGTTCCCCTTGCACTTGTCACATAAGTGTAATGTCCTAGATGAACATTTCCCTTCCTTCCTTTCTGCACTGCACTGTGTGGTGAATCCTAGCAGTTAGAGAAGGGAGAGGCCTAATGCACCATCCAGCCCTATAGTCACTATTCATTGTTTTGTCCTGTTCAGTATTAGCAACCCCAACTAGTTTCCCCTACTTCCCTAGGAAGGCTAGTCTGTATTAGGAGTGCATTTTCCGCTTTAGTGAAGATTGGGTTGCTTTCTGTTCTCTAACTGCTCTAAACTTTGGCTGTGTAAGCAGATTGTCTTGAAATTGGTGGTGTCTTGTGGCACTGCTAGCTAATGGAAGTGGTACAAATTTGAGGTCATTTGAGAAAGGTTTCTGTGATTTCCAACAGCTTAAATGCTGCCCCTCTGTATATCATTTGATTACTCTTTTACAGCCATATATTACTCTGTGAGCATGCCTCCTGTCTCCCACCTTCCAAGATCTGTAGGCTGTACTCATGCATCACCTCTCAACCAGGTTCTATATATCTCTTTCAATCTTTCCTCAGACATCACTTTCTCCAGCCTCCATCCATTTTTGTTGTTTTACTTTAAACTTCCAACTTGGAAGCACTTTGCAGCGATCTGCATGCTGGTACCAAAGTACTGATGGAATGGAGGTGCTATATAATAATAGTATTTATTTATTAATACAAATCCTGGAACCTGCATGTTTCAGAGCCAGGAAAATTAGGGGGTTATTTTATCTGCTGCAGCGAAGTCCTCCTTGGTACATCAGTCTATGTGGAGGAGGTGTCTATTAGGGAGCTTCCTGATGCTTTTTCCAGCCCTGGCGTAGGTTAGAACAACTCCCAAGGAACTCAATGCCAGCTGGAGCACGCACACTCCAGCTCTGCTTTCTCCCTGCTTCTCCTCACCCCAGCACAGCCCATGCCATTGGGGATTTTGGCTGGAGAAGGGCAGAGGACGGCACTAAGGCAATACAGATGTAGCAATCTTTGCTCCAATTTCTCAGCAGCCTAGCTAAGCATGGGAACTGCAGGAGCAGCAGTTTCATTCATTCAGAACCAACCTTTCAGTGACATGCACTGCTGCTGTCATATCAACATGAGCTGTCATCTTCAAGCCTTAGTCCCATTCATATGGCTGTCTCTTCAAGTCCTCCTCCAGTCTAGACTGTTTTGAAGCAGGAACTTCAGAAACTCCACAACTAATCAAATCCCAATTGTATGATATCCACCCATCTAATTTTAGGTCTTCCAACTCCTCTCTGATATTTAGAGGTGGATGGTAACACCATATTTCCTTTATATTTTTTGGATCTTCTCTTCGCATGCCCAAACCATCTGAGCCAGGCCACTCAAGTTTTCTATAATTGATACCTACTTCCTGCTTCCCCCTATTAGTTCATTAGTTCAAACATGACTTATCTTTCTAACTCCATCACCAAGCATCCATCTTAACATTTTCCTTTTCACTGTATTCAAGATCTGTATCCTTCTCTTCCTCAGTGCCCAGCATTGAGAGCCACAGAAGAGTGCAGGCCTGAATACAGTCTTGTCGATCTTACTTATCAATTTGATTGGTATATGAGTGATCTAAGATACTGATTACACATTAAAAATTGTACTCGCTCTGGTATGCTTCACAGCATTTGTGAGGCGGGAATTATTCCCTACCTGTTTAATGAGGAACTGAGACACAGAAACTGAAATCTTGTCTACACTACTAAAGGTTTGCTGGAATAGAAATCTTGAGAGTAGCTTAAACCAGTTCTCCAAACACAATAAGCTATGCCACTCAAAGGACTTTTTGCTGGTATAACTTTGTCTACATTAGGATTTTTGCAAGCATAGCTTTCACACTTCTGACACCAGACATAGCTGGAAACGCGCAGGTTTAAATCAGTGAGGCTTAGCCAGCTTCGAGGATCTGGGCCCAAGTGAGTTGCCTTAGGTCACTCAAGAAGCCTGTAGCAAAGCAAGCACTTAACCTAGGTCTCCCCATCCCAGGAAATCAGTGTCATCATTGAACCATCCTTTGTCACTTGATAGTCAAATAGGCCAGAATGTATCCAGCTCTAGGGACATCAGTGCCAGGAAGATATCAACGAATTGGAGGGACAGCTATGCAGAACAACAACAAAGTAAAAAAAAAACAAACGATCAGATGGCTGGAGGGATTGGCATACAAAGGAAGATTAGGAATGAAATCTAGATAACTTGATTAAATGACGAAGCAGGCACAGATCTGTCCAAAAGGATTTGAAACATGTAAAACTAAGGAATGAGGGGTGGATTGAGGCGGAAGGTGAAGATAACAAGGAGCAAGAGATTAAACTCAGCAAAAGGAAACTATCTGTTGAGTATCAGTAAGCATTTTTGATGAGGCAGAGCGTGGAATTGGTTCCCAACAGATGGGTCTTTTAGAGCTAGCCAGGAGAACGTATATCAGGGAACAATCCCACACTGTGTGATTGTGGTGGTGGTGGTGGTGGGGGGAAGGGCGGGAGAGGGGAGGGATTGATCTAAGAGGCTTTTCCAGAAAAGCCCCCCACCCTATATGTACAGTGCTGGGTGTTCTTTTCTGCAGTCAGCAGATTGCTTTATGCTGACCTCCAAAATATTCAGCTCATTATACAGTATCATATATAAATAAAACAGAAGCAGGCAGAAGTAGTCTCCAGGAGAATATAATTGTCTTCCTTTTCTTTTTAATTATACAGGATTTGTCTCCCTGTGTCAGGCTATCCTATGGGCTAATTTATTGTTTTAAGGAATTAGATGCCAGGTGCTGGGCACTAGTGAGTGATTCTGAATGGAGCTGGGCCCAGTGTGCCTCTGGATTTCAAAGACACTCCCCTGAGATCAGAGATGTTCTGTGTCCTGAGAGTGGGGTTACAGAAATTCGTATCTGGCCATAATTTTGGATTAAAGCATGTGCGTGCATCCATTTAGGAGTGTTTGGATCTGGGGAGCTCATGCCTCTCAGTGTGAAACTACTGCTCATGCAGTTCCATGCTTATGTAGGGCTGATGAGAAACTGAACCAAAGAGTGCTACATCTGCATTGCCTTAGGTAAGGCAGGGTGAGCTTGGGTCAAGCAGAGGAAAGCTCCCAGTTCCAAGCAAGGTGGGGTGCACTGAGCTAAGTGGCCCGAGCTGTGAAGGATGCACACTGTGCACTGTGCCCCTCCCACTACTTCAGCAGAAGTGGTGAAGGCCTGTACATTGGTGCCTGAGTGCCTAGGTTCTCTCCTTGCTGATGACTCAGAGCGTACGTCTACACTGCAATCCGGTGGTGTGACTGCAGCACATACAAGGATATCCAAACTAGTTTGGTGGCATGGGCTAGCTATCAAAATACAAGCCTGCCCGGGACCTGGGGGATGCATTCCAGTGACTAGCCTGCGCTGCCCTGACTTCACTGCTGTTATTCTGACAGCTACCTCACTCATGCTAGCTTTGATTATGTCTACATGGACTCCAACTGCAGTGGAGACATACCAATAGTGGGTATTATTGACATTGATTTAGACAGTGCCTCTTGCAAATCTTAAGGAGGTTCCATTAACACTACCTGTATATTTATACTGATCATCTCTACCTCTGAGATACAACTGCTCAGGGATGGAAGATGGCAGTCATTGTATGCCATTTCAGGCAGGAAACAAAGGAGAATACCATATCTAACTGAAACTGAGGGTAGGGAATATGGGAAGAAAAGATTTTAAGTAAGCAGAATGTGACTGGAACCGGGCCAGGGCACTGGAGCCAATGTTTCTATCGTCTTCTATGACCGCAACTTTCATTTAAATCAGACCATTTTCTCCCCTTCCAATCTTGTTGTGGAGAGTTTTTTCCATGCCCTCTGATCTTGCGGATAGAGATAGAGCTAGCTTGTGGCTTGTTTTTTCCCAGAGGAGCATTACCCAAACTTTAGCTTGCTTTCCTGACACTAGACGGTACCGTTGACCATTGTCAGAACTGGCACTTTTCCTGGCAGTTTCAGCAGAGGCCAAAGACTGACCAAGCCATGGGCACTGAGGTAGCTCCTAGCGGTACCTGCTGAAGGAGAACAAGAAAGGAAGAAAGAGCAGACAGCCTTAGAGTGGAAATTTCTGTAGGATGTAGGGTGAGACAGGTGGGTTTGGTGGAGAATGAGGATGAGGCATCCAGAAAGGAGCTGTCATTTGAGGTGCAGATAACAACATGAAGCTGATTGTGGGAGGAGAAAAGTGAAAAATCAGGAGCCAGACACATGTTGGCTGGGGAATGTGGATCCTGCTAGCATTCAGAGAAGACTTGCTGTGGAGAGGGGGCAGTTTAGAGGGAGGGCTTCTGTTTACCCCACTCAGCAGTGCTGGCCCAGTGCAGAGATGATCACATGCTGCCTCCACATTGTGGGCAATAGGGTGGCTACTGCTTAGGGTGACCAGATAGCAAGGGTGAAAAATCAGTGTGGGTTGAGGAGTAGTAGGCACCTATATAAGACAAAATCCTGAATACCAGGATTGTCCCTATAAAATCAGGAGATCTGGTCACCCTGTTGCTGCTGCACTCCAAGAATAAGAGACATTCTCGTCACTCCTTCTTCAGTCACTTGTTGCTCCTCAGCCTTAACCAACCTCCTCCCTGTGCCAAGGGGCCCTGGTCTGTAACTTAGGGATTCGAGCAGTGGTCTCAGAAACCAGCGATCACAGGTTCAAATGTCACTGGAGACTGGATGGGAGTCTCCGTCTCCAACTCTCCTCAGGAACAGCATGACCCCATCCCCACCTGTGTGACCTTACACACACACCACACAGCCATTTTGAAGAACATGCCATTTTACCCCCACCTGTGTGACCTTGAATGCAAACTCGTGCTGCTTGGACAAAACCATTTTGAAGAGCACCCCATCAACACTGGGATGACTCTGCACCAGTGGTGTGTGCAAGGTCACACCACATCCAGAGTGCTATTTTGAAAAGTGCACTGCCTGACCCCCACTAGTGTGATGGACATGCGCCATGGAGGATGCCATTTTGAGGAGCACCCTGCCCCACCAGTGTGACCTTGCATGCAAGGTAGAAGCTCACTCTTCACAATGGTGTCGTCAATGTGGTATGACCTCGTAACACACTGTATGTGTGAGGTTATGCTGGGAAGGGCAGGGTGCACTCTTCAAAAGATCATTTCCCATCTGTGATCCTGGACAGAACCGTCTCTCTATACTTGTCTGGGACCTAAACCATAGGAAGATTGTCTGGCTTAAAGCCGTGTGTTTCTCTGTTAGTATGTAAGGGTCATTGGCAAGTTAAAAGGCATTATAGTGAATGCTCCAAGGTTCTCTGGATAGCCAGGCTGCAGGACAGACTTTGCAGGGAAGCATCTTCCTTTAATTAGACATCTGTGAGAATATCATATTTTAAAAGGGCTTTTCTGTCGTCCCCCCACATCGTCAGGGGCAGGAACAATTTCTGATTTGCACCTCCTTTTACAGCAAACACTACATCTCCCTATGTCAAATGGGAGATGCCTGCTCTCCTGTAGGGTGCACATTGGAGAGGTCCTCAGCTGGCCCCATCCCTCTCTTCATTTCAACTGGATTGTGTGCTTAAGAGCTTTTGCTCCATTGTGCTGGCTAAGGTCACTTGGGATTCATGTTGGGATGCAGTTTGCATGTATAGAAGAACTGTTCAGCCCACAAAACCAAACCACAACACCCTATAAATAAAGTCCTAGCAGGGTCAAAAGACTGATTACTTGAAGGGAGAATGGTAACACGGTGCCAGAAGTGTGATGGGGTGTTTATTATACACATGAGGTGAGAGGGCCTGAAAGGCCAGTTAACCAGCCTGCTGGTACCTGGAAAAATTTCGAAATAAAGCCCAGCTATGAGAGGGCACACCTTGTTTCTATAAGGAGTTGGTTTGTAGGGGAGAGATGGATTCCCTTTCTCTGGGAAGCAACCTGAAAAGGTGAGCAGAGCAGACAAGACAGGCTACACCTGGGGTGACCTGAAAGCTCATCTCACAAAGTGGGATTTTCTCCTATGAATGCTCATGTGATAAATACATTTGTTAGTCTTTAAAAATGCCACAGGACTCCTTGTTTGTTCTGGAGCTCTGAGGACCTGTGGCCAGCCTGAACCCAGAAGCGTGTCAGCTGCTGGGCTGTGGCGTTTACTGAGACATAGAAACCTATGGTTAGATAGGAGGGCTGTCCAGAGCAGCAAAGATATGCCTATGATGAGCTGAACCCAGCTGGGCTGAGGGTTGGGTTTTGACTGTGTTTTTGGGTAAAGGACTCTGCATCTCTGAAAGGGGCAATGCTTGATAATGTGGTCTGGCAGGAGGACTGGCTTACTCAGCAAGCCAAAGGACAGTGGTGTGGGGGGAACTGAGGCAAAAGTTACTGCAGCCAGTCTGGAGGGGGTGAGCTGAGATGGCAAAGTTGCCACAAGAAAAAATGAAATAAAAACAAGCAGACTCTGACCTTTGTTCTGTGCATGGCTTGATTCTGTCCAGATCTTGGAGTACTGTTGAGGTACCCACAGAGCTGCCACTACTGTTGGCTGTCTCAGCACAGAAGCTAGTAACCAAGGCTCGTATCTAGCAAAGCATTTAACCCTGTGCTTAACTTTAGTAGTAACTTCAGTTGGACCTTTCCAAGTGCCTAAGTGCTAAATGGGATAACACATGCTCTCTCCCATGCTCACTGTCTATTTAGATTGTAAACTCCTTAGGGAAAAGACTATCTCTCTACAAGGTGTATGTACAGCATTGGGGCGGGGGGGGGGGTTGATCTCATTTGTGTCCTGTGGCTACTAACGTGATGCATATAATAGCTGTTCTGAGCTAGACAGAGAATGTCAGTCTCTGGGGTTGTGATGTTGGCCCATTTCACGGGCAATTGCATAGAATTTCCCCCCACAGAATGGCCCTATCAAACCCCTTCAGTTAACTGCTTTGTTGGGGAGGTACCTGTTATGTCAAGCTTGGTGCTTTCCACCAGCTGTCTGCTCCTGCTGGGGTTGTATTCCTTCTGAAGTGCACACCCTGGCTCCAGGGGAGAAGGTGGCATCAGCTTTTCTCTGTTTAAAGTAATATAATCCTTTCAGATAGCATTAATGCCTTGGACGATAACAGCTCTATAATTGAGCCTCCCATGGTGCTGCAGCAGATATTTAAAACCTCGTTTGTATAATGCCTGGTTACAATTCCCGCTGAGAGATTACTGTCCGCCTCCAGAACCCTTGAATAGAAACAAACAACTTCAAGCCATCCAAAAGCAGGGGAGAGAGTTTCTGCTCTTCTAGTCGGCCCAAACATCTCAGGACATTGGAGTCCCCAGAGGCAGGCTGTTCCAGATGGCCGGGAGTTCTTGGGTGTTTGCTGATGATGTTACTCTGTTGATGTATTATTATGTTCTATTTTTAATGCTTCAGTCATGGCAAATAGACAAGAGGTTAAAGGTAAAGGGCAGAATACCTCATGGGGGCATTAGAAAGGCACAAAGCACCCCACTGGTATTAGAAGCAACTGATACTGTATCTTCCAGGGCCTGTTATAGAGATTCATGGTTCACCAGGGAAATGCGAGAAAAGCACCCCTCTCAGTCAGCTGGTTCTCTGCACAGGCGCCTCTCTCAACTTCTTTCCACACCTGTGCAAGGCTTGGCACAATCAGGTTCCTGTGATGGGCTGCCTGTTGTTTCCAACCTATTGTTTTAGTTTCTGGAGCTTTTTTTTTGTACCCATGAGACAAAGTTCTCGGCTCCAGTTGGTTGGCTGAGCATCAGGGCTCTCTGCAGGGTGTTTAAGACACTCTTAAAGAGTCACTGGGCAAGAGGGCATGTAACTCTGTAATCCAGATTAGAGCATTCACCAGGAGGCTGAGGGTCCAAACTCATACTTCAGTGAGTCGTTATTTAGTCACAGTGGAGCAGCTTCAACAAGAGAGATTGAGGGCGTGCCACAGCAGAATATCCCAGCTCAGCGGTTAGGGCAGGGGTTGGCAACCTTTGCCTGCCCCCGTGCCAGGCCGTCCCTCCCAAACCGCCTCCGCAGGTGCCAGGGGTGGGGCCAGCAGGAGAAAGGAGCTGCTGTGCGTGCGTGCGTGGCTCTTGTGGCCCAGGCTCTGCTGGGGGGGAGGGCCAGCAGCGGGGAGCAGCCATGGTATGCTTGCAGCTGCGTGCCGCTCAGAATGGGTGCGCGTGCCATCTTTGGCCTGCATGCTGGGGGTTGCTGACCCCTGGGTTAGAACAACCTCCTGTAAGGTGCGAGGCCCCTGTTCAAATCTCTTCTCCCCATCAGATGGGGGGGAGGGGACTTGAGCAGGTGGTTTCCTACATCCCAGGTCAGTAACCTAACCACTGGGCTAAAAGCTATCAGGGGAAGTTCTTCCTCCTCTTGGGGTGTATAAATACAATCTTAATTTTCAGATGAGCCCTGGGAAAAGGCAAAGCAGGGAGTGAAGGAGGATGGGCTGCCTCTTTTCCTTGTCTGCCATGTCTCATTTGCAAAGGATGAGGAGGGAGAACCTGCTTCAGGGTTGCTCAGACACTAATACAGTCTGATCCCTTTCTTTTACCCGATGAATAGTTTTTCTAAAGACAGAGAAGGAGTTTGCTTTCCTGGATGCTCCTAACAGAAGCTGAATTTTAATACTCTTTACAGGTGACAGGCAGCATATTTTGCAGACAGCTGGCATTCATGCTGCAGCAGGCCATGTGTTGACACTTGGCTGAGATTAGCGAACGGAATGGGCTGTGCCAAATTGAGGGGTTCCTTTTTATTGCTTAATTTCTTTCACATCTTCCTGGAAACTTTAATTTTCAGTTTCAGAACATTTTCCCCAGACTAGGTAATTATAATTGTTGTGGTATAGATTGTGCACTCTGTATAAATCTCTGGGTTGCCTACATGTAGGGATCGTACTCAGCACTTAAATTATACACTAGAACTTGATGCAGGTCCCATTTCATCCTGAAAGGGCAGTAGTTTACATGCATACAGAACCTGTGGTTCTTACCTAGTTTAGGTCTACCTCTCCAGCCATACTCGCTGGTGCCTTTCTTATACAACTTGTTCTTGTTTCCTGTAACCTCTTAGTTCAGCTGGTTGTGGAGACTGTGTGTTGTGGCTCTGATCTGCAAGCACATAGTGTGGACTGTGCGGATGGTATATAGAGAACCAATATAATAAGAATCCCAGTATAGTGTGACGGTGAATGTCTCTATATGGGCAGTAGAAGGGAAGCAGCCAAGGTGTGCACCTTCCAACATTACAAGTGGCTAAAGTGGGATGCAGCACCAGTCAGGTGTGGACCATCTTTCCCCTGTGTACATTGAGACAGAGGGGCAGATATAGTCTCACTCAGGTTTGGCCTGCTCCTATGCACCAGACTGTGACACCATTTGGTTTGGAGCCCTTTCAAATGGGGAACCTGGGCTTAACTGCCGTTCGACCAAGACAAGAGGGCTGGGGTTCAAAGCGCGACAGTCCTGGGACTGCAGGGAGGTTTACGGGGGTATGATGGGGAATGGAGGCTGGCAGCCGGAGAAGTAAAAACCCTTAATCTACAGCAGGGAGCTGCCCTAACTACAGACATCACTAAGAAACCTAGCCAGAAAGCAGCATGTTTGAGAGTCACTTTCTCTGACTTGGGACAGATTTTTGGGTTACTCTGGGATAAGGACATGTACCTTTGTTTGTTCTAGCCAGGCTGGATGCAGCCCATTGGCCTTAGGAGTTAGGACCAGTCCTCTGTAAATAAAACTTTGGGTGATTCTCCTGCACTGGGCCTCCTGAAATGATTTCTCTAGTCCTGTGAGCGAGAAACATTCCAGGCTGTCACATTCCAGGCTGTCGTCCATCAGCTGTCTCAGTATGCCTTGGTGCTGACACCTCCTCCAGTCTGATCTGCTCCTGCAAAACTCTGTTGCCTGCTCTATGGTTTTGGCCTGCTTTTACAAAGGGCTGGGACATATGTAAAACAAGGGTTGGTCTGTACTCCCCGGGTGAAATGTATGCCCCTTCTCTCCTCTGACAAATGTGGTGTTGCCCTAAATGTAGTTACAATGTGCAGGCACCACCTCTCTGGGCTCTTTTGATCTGAGCTAAGCAAGGTTGGATGGCAGAGCACCAAAGAAAACCCAGGGAGCTGCAGGGAGTGCTGGTGATTCCGCCGCTGAGCCGTTCCCAGTCTAGGGCTGGTATGGCCACATTTGCAAACACAATGGGATTGCTGGTTGAACAGAGCTAATCTCCAGGATGCTAGCTCCATTAGTCCTGGGGCCAATAATAGAAACCGAATGGCCCAGCCCTGCTCTTTATTATTGCGCCTTTCTGGGTAAGTGTGGGAGTGTGCTGGGGAGTGTGCATGAACTCAGCCCATGGAGCTGTGCCTTACTGCGTGCAGCAACACAGTGGGTGGTGCACAGGGGCAGGGTGGGTGATGTGAACCAGATCCTTCTGCAGCACTGTTGATCATTGCATGGAGCACTAGCCTGAATAAAGCCTGGCAGCAGGTGAGGCATCAAGAACAAACTCTATTCACTACATTATGCCGCACACTGGATCTTATGCTCTTATAACCGCATCCGTGTCCCTTCTATGGTTTATAAACCAATCAGAGAGGGCCGTGACCTACCACTTGCAGCACCCGTTACTGAAGCACTTTCTGTGCTCATGGTGTGAGGGTGTGGGGGAAAGGGCAGGGTGGCTGGCTTATTCACGAGCCTGGATGGAAATGCTGTGGACAGGTGACTGCAGCCTGAGTTTTCCAAGGGAAACTGAAGAACCCACAGCTGCATCAGTCTAAGCCACTCTCTTGCTGTTCCCACCCCAGCAATCCCTGATGCACTGTAATCACATAACTATTAAGCCATTAAAATGTCATATTCCTAGAAATCCTCATAAACAAAGCATTAACTATCTCTGGAAAATTGCAGTCTTTACTGCTAATGATCTGCTCTCTTTGCACACCCCTCCTCTCTTTTCTGAGCCTTGATTTAAGAGGCAGACCTGGAAGTACATCTCTGTGCTTAGACTCTCAATTTATAATGTACTGTCACAGCTAGAGACTGCTCTCTCGCTCGCTCTTTAACAAGGCTACAGGTGGTTTGGAGAACCCACTTAGCCAGCTGGTAAAAAAGGAAGAGACTGTTAGGAGTGTGTTCTCAGCTGGGAAAGTGTCAAATCTCTGGTGTAATGAGGTAGGTCCTCTTTGAATTAAGTTTTGTCTCTAGCCTGCCTGCAGAAGGTAAAATAAGGCCAGGCATTTTCTAGTCTCTTTCTAAATATGCTCATGGGATGACTATTCAGGGTTTTACGTGGGGAAATCCGAAGGGGGTTGGAAAAAGGGAGACTGCTTATAAGACCCAGTTCATCCCTTGTGTAACTCTATTGGCTTCTATGAGGAATGAACTCAACCAACTCTCTATAGCATATGCTCATACACATCTCTCGCTCCTCCCTGGTTCCTTGGAATTTTAATTGATTCCCTATGGCTTGTGCAGGTGTGGCATTCCCAAAGCATTCTGGTTCTGATTGTCAGCTGATCACACTTCGATGCTTCTGTGTGAGGACTGGTCTGAGGTCTCTTGAAGTATTTTTTTGTTTGTGTGGGATGCACTAGACATCACATTTGTTCACCTCTAACAATGTATCCTTGTTGCACCCTTCTCTCAAGCAATGCAGGAAAAGAACCTTGCCCTCACATCTGAACAGGAAAAGTTACTTGTAGGTGAATATTGTGGTCTAAAAACCTTGAGTCTTTTTAAAAGTTGTCCACATCCAGTTTGGTCCAGTCCATGTGTAGTGAAGCATTAGAACTCACTGGGTATTTTAAATTATAAATAATAATCAAGAACACTGAAGGATTCTACAGCACTTTTGAGAGACAGTTTTGCTGAAGTGATCTGAGCCCAGGACTGGCAGCTAGTAGGCTCTTGGTATCTTATACGTCTTAGCTCTTAAAAGGTGATGAAGATGCACACTCAGCCAGCATGTGTTACAATGCTTGCAGAAACTCCACCCACAACCCAAGATTCAGCCACTTTTGCTGTCAAAGGGTTGGCATTCATGGTCGACAGTTCAAATCTTCATAATAAAGTTAGTCCAAAGTCCACTGAAGTCATCTGGAAGACTGTCTTCAGTAGTCTTTGGCTCAAGTCTGACAGGACCATGATGTTCTTCTTTCTTTGACTGGCAGTGAAATGGTTACTGGTAATAAATCTAAATTGTCATAATTAAGTTTCAGAATTAATTTTCCATTGAGATGTGTTTATTTCAGGCTTGTTGCAGACTCACAAAGACAATGCTTCAGCCATTCACACCCTGTTCCCATTTCCACAGCTTTCTCCACAATCATAGGCTATGTCTACACTTGTGTATTTAAGTCGACTTTAACTAAGTCAACTTAACTAAGTCGACTTTAAGTTGACTTAATTAAGTCGACTTAGTGTGTCCACACTGAAAATTAAATTTGACTTAAAGGGGTACTTACAAAATTGACCTAGAGCGTCCACACTGGACGCTATAGGTCGACTTTGTGGGGCTAGGGGGACCTAGGGCAGGTCCGCAGGGGCCCAATGCCAAGGGACTCAGCCTTTGCCCCATTGTACCTAGGTAAAATGGGGCAAAGGGGGACAGGGACCCTGGCAGGGCATAGGGGCAGGGTGGGCAGGGCTGTGCCCTGCCCTTTGGGGAGCATGCCAGGCTCCCCCTGTACCCCAACCCCCGGCAGGGAGGGCATTGGCATAGCCCTGGGGTAGCCCTAAGTCGACTTAGGGCTACCCCACGGCTACACTGGCTTAAGTCGACTCTAGGGAGTCGACTTAAGCCTTTGGTCTAGTGGAAAGGAGGTTTTATAAAGTCAACTTAATTTTAATTAAATCGATTTTATTTTCCTTAAGTCGACTTAAGCAAGCTGCTTAAGTCGACTTAAGAAAACTGTAGTGTAGACGCAGGGTAAATTAAGTCGACTTAAGCAAGCTTAAGTCGACTTAATTTACCAGTATAGACGCAGCCATAGAGCCTAGAGGCTTTGTTAAAAAAATGTATGTTCCAGACTAGCACAAGGTGGCAGCTACCAGGAACAAGTGTTTGCTCAGTGAGCTGGTTTCCAGCCCCATGATGGCTGGAAGTGCTAGAATTCATGACAGAGCCTATTCCATTGTATAAGCAGGCTTATACTGATGCCAGTTTGTAAAGCCTGAAAAGTTTTTGATGCAGCTCCTCTCAGCTGATCTCAAACTCCGAGCCATTCACCTATCACTAAAATGGATCTGCCTTTTCACAGCTGTTGAGTCTGATTACCTACTGCAAGTGAATCTTAACAGGCAAGTTTCCTAACAGGGTGGTTTGTCTGGTGTTATTGAGAGAGCATGAGGGAAGAATCTTTTTCATTAAAGTGGTAGTCTGCTCTATTTTTTTAAACCTGGGAAAGGGTATTTTTTCTTCTGCTGCTGTAGATTTATTCAGTCTCTCAAACTCTGCTGCCAAAAGAAGTGACTGTGACCTATATCTAATACTAAATATTAAACTACAGAATTGCAAGAGAAATTGCCTAATTCTGAGGGAAAAAATTAAAATTTATTACCAGTACAAGAGAAAAAATGAATGAGACACACAGAGAGAAGCCCTGCAAAAGATAAATAGAAAGGCAAGTGGAATATTGACTTGATTCTTCTGTAGAGCAGGGTAATTTGGCTTCTGAAGTGAGTTAGATCATAATAAATTGAATTTTAGATTTCTGCACAACAGTTAAATAACTCCTATGACAGTATTCTAGTGTGAAGAAAAGATGACAATACATGGTAGAAATATAATGAAGATCTTATCCAGTAATCCAGAGCTGATGTGTTGTCCCTGCAGGAGAGAGAGGAGTTTCCTGTCCAAATTGTACCAGCTTTCCCTTTTTTCTTGTCAGTAGTCCAGGAACAGGTAAATGACCTACCAGCAAGGCAGAGAACTCTTCTGTCATTAAACCACTTGGAGAGCCTGACAGCTTCCTATACAACATATGCTTCCTGATACCTAGTACAGACTTCTGTCTGCAGTTAGCTGAGGCATGATTATGCCTAACCATCCTCACCAATCGCACACAGTCTCAATGGAAGTTTAGGAGTGGAGGCATCCTAATGAAACTTCAGGGGGTACATAGCTATAATAAGAGAGTGCAATCATCAGGTAGGAATTTGGTCAGGACATGGGGGTAAACTCTACAGGATGTAATGAAGTGCTGAAGTTCTGGGTCTGATGTGGCCACCCTACACAGATTGGGCATGTGGCAGAGTTTGCAAGCCCTACATCATGCAGGAAGGGGGTAATGACTTACTCTGGGCTCATAGGAGGCCCTGCTCTGCCCTGCACCCCCAAAGTATGTCAAGAGTGAAAGAAGAGAGAGAGTGAAAGAAAGGAGAAAAAGCTAACTGAGGCAGCTTGGGGTGAGGAGGGAAGATGGTAGTGATGGGTTGTTTGGGAGAGACAGAGCCTTGCCTGGGTGTAGTCTGAGCTCCTGGCAGTGAAGATGGGCTGGACTTTACTCTTTCTGGTGCCTAACTAGCCAGACACTGAGCTGGACTGTGGTTTGAGCTGGACTCATAGACTCTAAGGTCAGAAGGGACCAATATGATCATCTAGTCTGACCTCCTGCACAATGCAGGTGACAAAACCTCACCCACCCACTCTTGTAATAAACTTCTAACCTATGACTACATAAGAACATAAGAAAGGCCGTACTGGGTCAGACCAGAGGTCCATCTAGCCCAGTATCTGTCTACCGACAGTGGCCAGTGCCCAGGTGCCCCAGAGGGAGTGAACCTAACAGGCAATGATCAAGTGATCGCTCTCCTGCCATCCGTCTCCATCCTCTGATAAACAGAGGCTAGGGACACCATTCTTAACCCCTTTCTGGCTAATAGCCATTTATGGACTTAGCCACCATGAACTTATCCAGTTCCCTTTTAAATATTGTTATAGTCCCAGCCTTCACAACCTCCTCAGGTAAGGAGTTCCACAAGTTGACTGAGTTATTAAAGTCCTCAAATTGTGATTTAAAAACTTTAAGATACAGAGAATCCATTAACAAGTGAGCCATGCTCCATGTTACAAAGGAAGGCAAACATCCCCCCCTCCCAGAGCCCTTGCCAACCTGCCCTGGGGGAAAATTCCTTCCCAACCCCAAATACGACAGTCACTTAAACCCTGAGCATGTGGGCAAGAGTAACCAACCAGACACCCAGAAAAAGAATTCTCTGTAATAACTCAGAACCCACCCTATCTACCATCCCTTCTCATGTTACTGGCATATCCACCACCAGTAATCAAAGATCAGTCAATTGCCAAACTAGGCCATCCCATCATACCATCCCCTACATAAATTTATCAAGCTCAGCTAAGTTTTTTACTCCCTCAGCTCCCCTTGGAAGGCTCTTACAGAACTGTACTCCTCTGATGGTTAGAAATCTGCATCTAATTTCAAGCCTAAATTGACAGTTTGTATCCATTTGTTCTTGTGTTCACATTGGCACTGTGTTCAAATAATTCCTCTCCTTCCCTCTGATGTAGTCATAGAGAGCAATCATATCTCCCCTCAACCTTCTTTTGGTTAGGCTAAACAAGCCAAGCTCTTCAAGTCTCCTCTCATAAAGCAGGTTCTCCATTCCACACAGATCATCCGTATAGCTCTTCTCTGCACTTGTTCCAGTTTGAATTAATCTTTCTTAAGCATGGAACCAGAACTGCACACAATATTTTGGATGAGGTCTCACCAGTGCCTGGTATAATGGGACTAACACCTCCCTATCTCTACTGGAAATATCTCTTCTGATGCATCCTAGGACCGCATTAGCTTTTTTCACAGCCACATCGCGTCGGTGGCTCATAGTCATCCTGTGATCAGCCAGTATGCAGGTCCTTTTCCTCCTCTGTCACTTCCAACTGATGTGTCCCCAACTTATTTTTGTTATTAGTCTCTAAATTCTTATTAGTTCCTAAATGCATGATCTTGCACTTTCCATTATTAAATTTCATTCTATTCCTAATACCCCAGTTTACAAGGTCAACCAGATCTTCCTGTATGACATCCCGATCCTTCTTTGTATTGGCAATACCTTCTAACTTGGTGTCATCTACAGACTTTATTAGCACATTGCCACTTTTTGTTCCAAGGTCAGTATTAAAAAGGTTAAATTAGATTGCTTCCAAGATTGATCCCTGAGGAGCTCCACTAGTAACCTCCCTGTAGCCTGACAGTTCACCTTTCAGTATGACCCGCTGTACTCTCCCCTATAACCAGCTTCTTATCCACCTTTCCTTATCCACCTAACCCTAACCCATCTTTTCTAATTTAACTAACAATTCCCTATGGGGAACTATATCAAATGCCTTGCTGAAATCTAAGTAAACTAGATCCACTGCATTCCCTTTGTCAAAAAAATTATCTTCTCCAAAAGGAAAGTCAGGTTGGTCTGGCATGATCTACCTTTTGTAAAGCCATGTTGTATTTTATCTCAGTTACTGTTTACCACAATATCCTTAAGTACTTTCTCTTCCATTTTTTTCTCCCAAGATCTACTGCATACTACTGAGATCAAATTAACAGGCATGTAGTTCCCTGGATCACTTTTATTCCTTTTCTTGAAAACAGGAACTATATTAGCAACTCTCTCATCATGCATGCAGTGCAATCCGAGTTTACAGATTCATTACAACTCCTTGCTAATGGTCTGGCAATTTTATGTGCTAGTTCCTTTAATATTCTTGGATAGAGATTATCCGGGCCCCCTGATTTAGTCCCATTAAGCAGTTCAAGTTTGGTTTCTACCATGTCCTCAGTTCCATTAGGTATCGGACCACTAACCCCAAGCTCATCATTACCCTCATTAAAAACAGAGGCAAAGTACTTATTTTGATATTCGGCCATGCCTAGATTATCCTTGACTTCCACCCCATCCTCAGTGTTTAGCGGTCCCACTTCTTTCTTTGTTTTTTTCCTATGGCTATAGAACCTTTTACTATTGGTTTTAATTCCCTTTGCAAGGGCCAACTCTGCTTGGCTTTTGGCCTTCCTCACTTTATGTCTATATGTTCTGACCTCCAAGAGGTAGCTTTCCTTGCTGATCCCTCTCATATTCCACTCCTTGTAGGCTTTTTGTTCCTCTTAATCACCTATCTAAGACTATGTCTACACTTGCTAAAATTAGTTTGAATTAGTTAATTCGAACTAGAAAAAGTTAGTTTGAACTAAGCAAGTGCCATGAATGGCACTTGCTTAGTTCGAATTAGCGATCCCCATTCATTTCAATGGCCGGTTAGTTCGAAGTAAGAAATTAGTTCGAATTAACATGGCCACATTGGCTAATTCGAACTAGTTAGTTTGAATTAACCCTTTAGTTTGAATACCCTATTCGAACTTATTAGGTCGAATTAAGGAAGCCCATAATTCGAACTAACTAAAGCCTAGTGTAGCCATGGCTTTAGTTAGTTCGAATTAAGGAGGCTTAATTCGAACTAACTTGCCAGTGTAGACATAGCCAATGATACTTACTTATTTAGCTTGGTCTACAATTCTTGCCTCTGAATTTTTTTCTCCTTCCTTGGAATTCAGGCTTCAGATAGTTCTTGCAATTTTGACTTGAGGGAAAAGAGGCTTGGACTTGTGGTCTGGTTTTTGTTTTGTTTTTTTCCCTTTTGCTTCCCCCTTTGGAATCCTGAAAGGGGTTAAATCCAGAGGAGCACAGCTGGAGGGCTGACTCCATTCCTGACCCAGTGCTGCTGGCACCCCATTATAGACGACCAGAACCTAAATGAGTGCGTAACTCAATCACACCCCAAAGGGATGAGGCAGATGGACTGGAATCATGACACCACCTTTATTATGTGTCTAATGTCTTGTGACTTGGATTCAATAAGGATAGAGATTACTTTGATCCAGTCAAAACCATATTATTAAGAAATTCCAACACAGTAGATCACACATAGTGTGACATATGAGTCTGTGGCATAAACAGTACCTCATGGGGTGGTGTCATTATATCAGCCATTTACCACATTTCCATTCTATTGTCCTTTATTTCTTTCAAATGCAGATGGTCACTCTAGTTGTACCTCCCTGCAGTACTGGGCCCCAAACTTCATTTTAGTTACAGGAAGCTTTCACTATCTGATAAACTAGCTCTACTCTAGGCATTGGTGGCCTTTTATTCAAAGATTTGAATTTACAAATGGAAAAGTCCTATCCCATCATCTACAGTAGCTTGTTTCCTTGCCTTGTCTGCTGTGCACACAATCAACAGCTGTACCTCCTCACAGCCAGGATAGTCAGAACTTCAGTTTCACACTCCAGCTCACCACCATGTGTAAATAGCTGGTGTCCTTGTAAATCTGCAGCTATGAACAGAGGTGCTTAGAACATATGGTTGATGTCACAGCACTTGGCTAATTGCAGTGCCTTGGAACTGCATCTGTCCATTATGCCATGTGAACTTGGCAAGCATCAAGCTGAAGCTGGCAGAGACTTGATCAGTACCCACAGTCCCTTGTAGCATAATTATGCAAAGATCAAAGTGCCAAACCTCTTAGCCATGCTGTGCAGTGATAGGTTGCCATTATGCCAAAGTTTTAAAGGGATGCTGACTCACTAAAACTCTCAATGTAGGGCCTGATTCTCCATCATTCTGCTCTGCATCTACTTGAGCACTTGTTAAGTGAATATACAAGGCACTGGGCAATGGAGAATTAGGCCCACACTATAGAAGGATCAGTTTCTTTACCTCTGCTTTATAGAGCCAAAATAAATTTGTTGTATTTTGATGATGGTTTCATATTTGCTCTTCACTCGCTTGGCTGGTGAGTTTTATTTCCTGTTTATAGTCCATTCCCTTTTCTAGGTCTCCTGTCTAGCTCAGTAACATAGTGTTTAGTTTACACTTTAAAAAATAGATCTGTTTTAAAGGGCATTTTAAAATAGAAACATTTTTATTCATAGTGAATTTTCTAAAACTTTGTTTTTTTTTCTCAAAAGCAGAAATTCATTTCAGGATCTAAAACTCTAACTTCAACAGAGCTGGAATTTCAGGGTCATCTCCAAGCCTTGTGAATTTCAGGGCTTCAGTGGTTCTGAAATGCAATCAGCTGTATTTTCCCTGATCTTTCACTGTGCTGATAAATTATGTTTTACATGAGGCCTTAAAAAACATAAATGATATTTATTGCACAATACACTCCACTGCTATCAAGAGCCTACAAATTTTTATGGATAGCCTTCTGCTCATAAACCTCCTGATGGACAGGAGCGGCCTTAACATTTTAATAACTTTCCTTCATTTTTGATGTCCTGGGACGCCAGACTGATGTTCCAAAAGGTGGACTGTTCCACAATTGCCTTCAAAGGCAGCTCAACCCAGGTGGAGTGTCTGCAAGTGAAAGATGATTTTTATAGCTCTCAGCAACTGCATGCTCACCCTGGGATATGAAAATAGAGTTGTGGTCTTCTTGCCTCCTGCAACATCACTGTAATAAAGTTTCTACAGGGGTGATAATATATCTAGTGAGGTCAGTGTCAGGATGGAATTCCGTCTGCTCCTCTGCTCTTACATACACTTAGTAGATGGAAGAGGGGAATCACTTCCTCTTAGTAAATTGAGCAGCTGGAACCAAATGTCTTTCTGGTGTAATTCCACTGGTAGATAGAGACTCAGCAGGAGTTACAACAGGGATTAATCTGGCTCCCAGGGCACAGAGAGAGTATTTTCCAGGGAGAATAATGGAATTACACCAGTGTAAAATCAGAATGAGTCTCCATATCCCTGTCCTGCAAAGTTTTACATTCAGTAGCCCATACTCTGACCTGCTTGTCACTGACCAGTAATAATTCCAACAAGGACCATGGGGTAGTCCTGATTTATGCTGGTATAACTGAAATCAGAATTTGGCCCAGCAGGATAAGTGACAGTAAGAAATATTGGAAGGGATGACAGCAGAAAAGCCAGCCTTTCATTACAACTTGTGGGATCTGGGAGTCTCTTCTGACCATGAGGGGCATGGCATTGCTTCTGAACTCCATCTTCTATGCGTTTTGCTACCTTAAATGGCATATTGTTTGCCATCTTGCATGCAGAATTTGCTATATTAAATAGCACATTGTTTGTTTTGGTCCTGGTCCTGGTCCTGACCCAACTGGCCCTGAGAGCAATGGAGGATCGCCCACTGACTTCATGGGGAGTTTGAGCAGGCATTTGAATATGCCTGAGTTCTCTTAAATTTCACTCAAGTGGCTTTGCAGCATGAGAGGGGACATTCCAGGGGAATCTGGATCCAGTCCTTTTTGCTTAGACTGCTGTATAGGATACTGGCTGTTCATTTGCAGGAGCCATCACTCCTTTTCCCCTCCCCGACACCAGCCCTTCCCCACTACCATTAACATGGAGAATGTGCTGTCAGATGTGACTAAAATCAATTATGGGATAAAAATCGTCTGCTTCAGAAGCTTCATTTTGTGCCATTAGCAGGCAAAAGCGGCTGTGAGCTGGAGTAACAATAAAAAGATCAATTATTCGATAAGATCACAATTTTCTTTGGTGCTGAAATTACCGTACACATTTGAATCTCTCTGTATTACACCTTGGCTGAGATCAAAGAGGTCGTGCTGCTGTAATGATGTGATTTTATCAAGTACACTTTGCATTCACCATCTCAGAGCAGGCACAGAACCCCTGTGTACTAACAAAGGGAAGCTTGTACAGCTGTGTGAGCAACACAGTGACCCTGCAAAGTGGCCTGTAGGTCCTCTGTGGCTGAGCAATTGCTCAGGAGGATACATCTCCGAATGCCTTGCTTGGCCGGACCCCCTACTGTCTGGAATAACATGGAGGCCGAGGAGTTTTGTCCACGTCATCACGCAGTGTTTCAGAACAGATGTCACACCAAACTACCTGAAGTGAAGTGAAAATCAAACCCCAGGCCAGGTGGCTGAATATTTGCCAGGTGTGAGACAACATAAAACACACAATATAATTTATCCAAGCAAATCGTAGCTATGGGGTGGAGCAGAGGATCACCTGAGATGTTTGGAGCAGTGCTAAGGTCACCTGTACAGGTTCCACTGAGGAGCTGACTGCCAAGAAGCAGTACTAAGGGTCCCCTGTGGTCCTGTAGTTTAATCAGTAGCAGGCTAGAATCCTCAGCTGATGTAAATCAGTGGAACTCCAACTACAGTTTGTGAGAGGGAGTGACTGCGTGCCCATGCTGAGGAGCAGCTAAGCATTGGCTGGGTGTCATTGCTTTCCAAGCAGAGAGAGATTGGTGATGACCAGACCTCCATGTTCTGATGTGGCTAAATGTTTGTTTGTGTGTTCAGGACTCAGATGTCGACTGGGATGACCTCTGGGATGAGTTTGAAGAGAGAAGATACCTGAGTGTCCGGAAATGGAAGGGCGGAGAGGACCCATACCGATTCTATGCCTTTAACCAGAGGGAGAGTGAGAGGATTCCCAGCGACCGTGCCATCCGTGACACCAGACATTACAGGTTCTTGCATCCTTCCCATACCCTTCCTAGGTTATACAGCACTCATCAAAAAGGAACATGACTCTGCCTTTTCCTTAAAGCTGTCCACCAGAGACAAAAATACCCCTAAACTCAGGGGAAATTCATGGGCCAGAGATGTGGCAGACTGTGTGCTTGAACTGGGAATATACCTAGGAGATACCTTTGTTTTCAGAGAGACCCTGATGAGATAAGACATGTTGATTTAGAAATAACTTTGTGTATTTGAATACCAGCTGAGACAATTAATTGAAACAACTTTTTTGCTCTTTGATACTTTGCATTTTATTAGGGCAGGGAAGCTGGACTGGTCAGTTTCACTTCATGGTTGTAGTTGGTTTCTCTTCCCAGTTCTCATATGCAAACATAATAATGCTATTTCTACCCTGAAGGGAAATGTTTAAATCCTTCAAAATTCTTACTACCTGTACTGATGTTTTTTTCATGCTGGCTTCTATATATCATGAGTTGGGTCCACAAAAGCTTGATCATGGCTTGAAATAATAAATTGAGTGTTTTTTTTATTTCCCTTCTGGCTTCTGCTCCTTTAGGGTGCATTCAAGTCATTTTTAAGCTTTAAGAGAGGTAGAAACTTATTTTTAAAAGGTGAAAGAAGATTGCTAATCACATGCTTCCTGCGGGTGGGGCTTTAAGAGAAACACCAAATATTTTGATACTCATAATAAATCCTGAGAGTGAGTTAGTAAGTATGCAATTTTATTTTTGATCTCTATGATGCTCTCCTATTTTATTCACTATAAAGCAAACCTAAGTGTTAGGCCTAAACTTACTGAGTGTTCTTCTCATTAACTTTTGGGTGCTTGCATTGAGTAAACAGAGTAAGGAGTCTGATAGGCTCTGTATTTTCTTAGGATGAAACTTCCATTTGTGCTTGTCTATTTTCTTGTATAGCCCTTACCCACTATCTGATGAATGCTTCACCTGCCCTGCATGATGAACTCCACTGGAGTCCATTGAGATTCTAAAGGGAAGATGGACCTGACTTTCTTTCAAGGCAGACAGAATTTTGAGTCAACTGGACTGTGCGTGTTTTTTGTGTGCGCGCGCATGCGTGTGCCATCAGAACTGATCCCTCTGGTCCTATGAGATCTTGTGCTATGGATGAAACATCAGATGAGGCAAAAAATGCAGCACAGCTGTTCGCTACTTTATTCAGCAGGACCAGAGGATAATAAAGGGAGTAAGTTCTAAAGCGGGAGCCATGTTAGTCTAGTCCAGCAAAACAAACAAGGAGTCCTGGTGCAGTTTTAAAGACTAACAAATTTATTTATCACATGAGCTTTTGTGGGAGAAAATCCTACTTTGTCAGATGCTTGAACATGTGGAACTTACAGAATGGAAGGAAAATAAATGCAAGGAAGTGCAAGTCATAGGTGCTGGTCAGACTGTTACAGCACATCAATGTAATGTTTAGATTCAAACAGTAGAGAACAGCATATTAGAGGGAACTGAGGTAAAAAGAAGGCAAAAATCACCTGTTGTAATGAGCACCCCCCGAAATCCCTATATAACCCTAAGGCAATGGTGTCAAATCTGCATATGAATTCCAATGGCAAATGGATAACAAATCAAAGCTTCAAAGAGAAACTGCAGATTTGGAATTCATATGCAGATTTAACACCATTGCCTTAGGATTAAATAGGGATTTCTGGTTTTTTCCCTCATTACAGCAGGTGATTTTGTCATCTTTTTACATCAACTCCCTCTAAAATGCTGTTCTCCACTGTTTGAATCGAAACACTGCTTTGATTTGCTGTAACAGTCTGACCTGATCCTATAACTTACACTTCCCTGATTTCTCCCACAAAAGCTCATGTGATAAATAAATCTTAGTCTTTAAAAGTGCCACTAAGATCCTCATTTATAAAGGGAGCAAGGGACTCTTACAGAATGAAAGTGGAGTGATGGGGGGAGAAATGTAAGAATTTATCAGGCTAAAGGGCTCCTAAGTGATGGCGTCAAAGAAACGTGCTTTCTGTTCTAGAGGGCCACTTGGACAGTGTTTCTCACATGGCTGTGTGCCATCTGGGGGAATTTTCTTTCTTAATTACAGCCATATTGATGATGGACTCTTCTGATGATAGTGGTGGAAAACTGACTGAGTGCTGTCAGTACTAAGGAGTGAGGAGGGTGTGGAGGGGCATGATTTCTCATCTATCTCTAGGCAAAGGATTCTGGCAATTTACCTTACAAGAGCTCGTTGAGTTTTAAGCCCCTTTTACCCGTAATGTTAAGGGGAAATCTATAGACTAGGTAGGATATAGTCTATGCTGTTATGTCTTCAATCAGCTGCATGTAGCAATAGCAGCTCCTATTGCCCCCTCCTGTGGGCAGACTTGTGGCAGGAATCTGCCAGAGGTTCTTCTGGCAAAGTTTTCTCTCTGGCAATTCTGCTGAAGGGAAAGGGCACTATTTGTTATGGTGTCCATCTGCAGTCCCTTGGCTCCCCTGAGAGCATCACAGATTTCAGGGGCTCAGTGGAAGGCTGGGTTCATATAGAAGGCTATGCTCACAGGACTTAGCCAGCAGCAGCCCCTGTAACACCATTCATTGCCTCTTGCTCTGGTATGTTTCTCTTAATTCAGCACTGCTGACAGAGGATGATGGACATCCCACTCACTCCCCTAACATGGATCCCCAGGCCTGCAGAGCATCCTTGTTAGGGTCCTGGGGAAGGAGTGAATGCTGCCCTGTGGGCACCTATCCCGTCCCCGTCCTGTCTTTCACATGGGAGAGCGGAGTCTCCATGCGTGGACACGTACGAGATCCAATCAGGACCAATGACTATGCTTATAAGCAGTATTTGTTTTCTTTCAGAGCAATGAACAAACATTCATAGAATCATAGAAACTGGAAGACCATGAGAGGTTATCGAGTTAAGTCCCCTGCACTCATGGAGACAAGTACCATCTAAATCATCCCTGACAGGTGTTTGTCTTACCTGCTCTTAAAAAGTTCCAAAGATGGAGATTCCACAACCTGCCTGGGAAACTTATTCCAGTGGTTAATCACCCTGACAGGAATTTTTTCCTAATGTCCAACCTAAACCTCCCTTGCCTGTAATTTAAGCCCATTGCTTCTTGTCCTATCATCGGCAGTTAAGGAGAATAATTTTTCTCCCTCCTCCTTGTAACAAACTTTTAGATACTTGAAAACTGTTATGCCCCCTCTCACTCGTTTCTCGTCCAGACTAAACTGACTCATTGATTCTTCGCCTCCCTCTGAAATTACTCTCAGATGGGGAAACACAAACACAGAAGTGAATTGCCCAGGGCTGCAGAGATGGTTTGGGAAGTGTCAGGATCTCCTGGTCCCCAGCTTAGTGCTGCTTTGTGAAAGGTGCAAAGTGGTACAAAGAACTACCGGTATATAAAGGGTTTGAACTAGGCAGAACAGCAGATGCTTGTTGGTTTGGCAGCATCTTTTCCTGGACTCTTAGGGGCTAATTGGATGGATTGGGAAGGGATCGGCCCTGCCTGGAGAGGCTTGGGCACTCTGAACCTGCCATTTGAAAGCTAAATAAGAAATCTTTTCCCTTGTATTCCCCAGTCCTGCTTCTCTCTCCACAGTTCCTTTGGTTTGAGTTATAGTAGGGCACTGCTTACTTTCCAAGGACATGGAGCAACCTTCAGTGCCTAGCACAGGTCCAATTCAACCATTTGTGCATTCAGAGTCCTCAATAATATAATAAAAAGAGATGGACCTGCACCAGAGTTCTGGTATGAATCCAAATCAGAATCTGATCCTGGGTCTGGATTTGAAATTCCTTAATTGCTTCTTTGTAAAGGGAGAGAACCAAAACATAGGAGCCAAACCCTCTCTTTCAACTTCTCAAATTCAGATCCTAATGCTAGGGCTTGAGTCCATTTCTAATGATAAAATTACACCAGTTCTTTACCACAGTTTCAGTTGTGGTCTTTCACTATCTTGCCTTATGAGGCCCAAGCTGACAGCCCTGGTGGATACATGGTATAGCTGAGTGGAGAGTGTGCTAGACTGGGAGAAAGTTAATACATGGGATATTATCTGCACTGTTAAAAAGGAAAATCAGCTAGACTGACCCTTCCTCCATCCTCTGTGGTGGTCTGACTGCTGCGACAAAGTATCACCTTTTTTCTGGGTGCGTGACATGGTGTCAAGTGTTTTCGAAAAGGGAAGTAAACAAGGGTACAGCATGTGGAAGGGATCTGAGCCAATTACATTTGCTTCCAATTTTCTTAATCCGGTAATTGGATTCTGATTTATTGAATATATCTAGCTAATGATGTGTCATCCACAGCATTGTTCGAGCATTAGGGAAGCCACCAAGGAATGGGGCTGTCTTGTGATCCAAAAGCCCCAGTCATCTGGGAGAAGGGGGCTGCTGGATGGGAAGGAGCACACGTCTAACAGTCCTCCATGGAAGGAGGATTTTGCTCACTGTGCAGCTGTATACTCGCACTACAGTGTGCTTTGCAAACAGACCTCACTGCTACGTCTCACTGAATAGAGGCACTAGGGAGGGTTCCTTAGCACAGCCTGGTGGGTAAATGGAAACTGTCATCACAGACCCTCAAAGCATTGACAGCAGGGAGATTTTTTCAGCTGCTGATGGGCTGAATGAGGGAAAGGATAGAAGAGAGTCAGACTGAGATTTAATATGTTAGAAACTGACACTGTACCTTCCCGGAAGCAGTGAGGGCTGAACCAGTAAAGAGCTACCTCCTGAAAGACACGCACAGGAGACAGACAAGGGCACTCACTAAGATAGGTGAATTGCAAAAGATTCGGTTTGGTCATTCAACCAAAAAACAACTTTGGTATAGAAATCAGGTTGGAAGTACCTGTTTGATCTGAGTTTTGGTTGCTTCTTCTCCAACCTTTTTCTCTCACCCTTGACTGTAGTGCATCTGTGACTGCAGCAGTTCTTGCAGACCTCCAAGACACAGTAATGCCTAGCTAGTGTCACCTGCCAAAAGAAATGGGAGAACATCTCAGCTCTTGTCCTTGCATCTTTTCCTCTCTAAATATTATTCTTTCTCCAGGATGGTTCTGGAAAATCTCCTTGCTTTTGCCCAGCCCACCTAAGTAACTGGAGTTGTTAGCAACAGTTTAATATACAAAACCTAGAAGGTTCAGAGCAAAAAACTCTAGCTAAAGGTCAGAGAGGGGGCAAATGTTTAGGCGGGGAAATCTGGCACTATCCTCCAGTTGCTTTGCAATTTTTGTTGTGGCTGTTGGGTTTTTCCCATGGCTGACTCACAGGTGGTGTCCCATCTTGGCCAATGAGGAACTGTGGAGTTACTGGATTTAGAGTGGGAAATGACATATTAAGTCCTTTTATCTATCTGTCAGCGTGCCTCAGTGGGTCACAGCTGAGGATGCCAAATTCAGGACATACTGCTGAAAAATAGGGCAGATCGCTCCAAGCTGTGGTTATTTTATCCTTAGATCCCAAGACAGTAACAAAAATAAACTTTTGTCTCACCACACTATTTAACTAAAAGGCAAATATGCAGTCCCCTTAGAACTCCCAGCCCTTATTTCACCACCCAGACATTAGACATTCTGATGAGTAGTTACTGAAAGCCAGTTTCATCAAACAAAGTGTTTTCCTGATCTCAAAAGATCAGCCGCATAGCCATGTCACTATATATTTTGGATTTTACCCAATAATCAGGCTTCTGCCAATTTTTTAGCATCTAAAAACTAAAGGTTTAAGGTAAAAGAAGAGAGTTAAAATGATTACTAGATAACATAATGCAGTCATATCAGGTTTGTAACAGTGATGAAATAAACTGTTGGCTTATAAAGTTTTTGGTAACTTCTGAGAGATTGGAAGTCCATACATTAGAATGCTCCTGTTAGTTGTAAATCCATAGTCCAGACTAATTAGAGCAGGAGAGAGGCAACATGCTGATGATTCAAGGGTTTCTCATACCCTCTAATGCATGCTTGGAATTTTACTGTATCAAAACAAACCTCACAGCACAGTTTGTAGAAGTTTCCTGGGACAAAATGGAGGCCAGGGCTGCATGAGCAAGTCACATCTCCTTACATGGCTTGCTGACTCACAGGGGCTGCTGTTACACATATTCTGCTGGGGTGTCCACAAGGTGGTTATTGGGAGGGATGAGCTTGGCCTATTGTGTGAGTTAATTGCCTTGGAGGGGCCATCAGAACAAAACCATCTGGCTTAGATATCATTTCTACCTGATGGATGTTACCTCAGGAACAAAACACATGTGGGACACATCTAGTATTCATAATTTCAGATACAGTAATGACACATGGATTTACACAGGAGCATCTTATTTAGCAAAATCATAAGCTTTTTATTACACCTTACATGACATACTTTGTACAAGATTTGTTGCGATTGGCTAAGAGTGGCAATATCAGTGATAAGTATAGTCAAATTTCAATCAATCATACAGCATTGCACCATCCTCTCACAGAGCCAGATCGTTCCCTGTGGGCTGTTCTCCAGTTACTTTAGCAATTGGGCTAACATCACTTCTCCAAGGACACAACACCAGCAGACCATAAAAAACTTTGAGGATGTGTCTGAGGACAACATACAGTTACATGCTTGGAGCCATTCCTTCCTCCCATCAGAGACAGATTATTCCAATTTTACCAAGTGTGGTCCCAAATTACATTGTACTAGCAGGTGCTCCTCATGGCAAAGTGGGTATATTCTCTCCAGGTCTCATCTATGCTCCTTTCCCACCTTGCCCACCCTTCCCTGTTTCTCTTCAGGGACCCCTCTCATGAGCAACTGCTTTGCAGCGAGGTACAATCCCTTTTGGCCTCAGGAGCAAAAGAGGTGCCATTCGACCTAAGAAAGGGTTTCTAGTCCCACTATTTCCTGATCCCAAAGGCAAAAGGGGCTTGCACCCCAGCCTGGACCTGCAAGGCCTAAACAGTTTTCTTTGCAACTTGAGATGCTTACTTTCATATAGCCATCATGCCACATCACAGCAGGTTTCTACGCTTCATGATAGGACAAATACACCTGGAGTTTGCAGTCCTCCCTTTCGGATTATTAGCAGCACCACAAGTCTTCACGAAGTGCTTAGCACTAGTGGCAGCCTTCCTGAGAAGGAGAATGTAAGTATTCCCTTACCTGGATGACTGGCTGGTGAAGGATTGTTCCAGGCACGAGGTTCCGGCCCACCTCCATGTGAGTCAAGCCACATTTTCTTGATTGGGTCTCTTGGACAACGAGAGGAACTCCACGCTAACCCCTACTCGGTGTATAGAATTTATCAGGGCAGTACTGGACTCAAGGGAAGTGAGGGCTTCCCTCCCACAGACTTGTTTTCTCACCATTGTGGATTTAATTCAAGAGCTGTGCAGATATCCCTTCACCATGGTCTGCAGTTGCCTGAGATTATTGGGTCATATGACAGCATGTACATACATTGTCCATGACGCTCGACTCTGGTTGAGGGCTTTGCAGGTGTGGTTAGCTGCAGTATGCCATCTAGTGCAGCATGCATTGCACAGCCTGGTGTGCCTGCTGACACAGGTCTTGGAAATCCTGTGATGGTGGCCTGTGCTGCAGAATGTATGTGCAGGTCTCCCCTTTCAAGCATCCCAGCTGACCACATATTTAGTCACAGATGCATCAGACTTGGGTTGGGGAGTACATCTGGAGGATCTAAAGACTCGGGGTAGTGGGTGCAGGCAGAAGTGCCCTTGCCCATTAACATAAAGGAGCTCAGAGCAGTACGCCTGGCCTGTCTGGCATTTCAGGATCAGCTGAAGGGGAAGACAGTATCAGTGCAGACAGACAGACAATACAATGGCAAGGAACTATATTAACAAACAGTGTAGAGCTCACTCCTCTCCCCTGTGCCAGGAAGCCCTCAGTCTTTGGGTCTTTTGTATCGAGCACTTGATTCATCTGATAGCATACCACCTTCTGGGTTGTCAAACCTCTCTAGTGGACAGCCTCAGCCGGTGATTCCTAACACATGAATGGTCCATCCATTCAGATGTGTTGGAAGGGATCTTTCAGTGATGGGGCTCTCCTCAGATAGATTTGCTCGCATCAGAGACCAGCAGGAAGTGCAAGACTTTCTGCTCCTTACAGAACCACAGCCCGTGGCAGATATGTTCCTGGTCCAGTGGTCAAACAGACTGTGCTATGCTTTCCCTTCAATTCCTCTGATCCAAAAGTGTGCTCCTAAAAAAATCAAGCAGGGAGGGGCAGAGGTCTCATGATAGACCCCCACTGGCTGCACCAACATTGGTACCTGACAACACTACTGGAGTTGTCCACAAAAGATCTGATCAAGCTCCATCTCCAATAGGATTTACTCACACAGGACCAGGGAGCATTGAGACACACCAGCCTCGAGGCATTACATCTCAAAGCTTGGTACCTCCATGGTTAAGCCAAGGAGAACTAGGATGTTCCACTCAAGTGCAAGAGGTTTTCCTTAATGGCAGGAAGGCCTCCACAAGAATCACCTATCAGGCTAAGTGGAAGAGGTTTCTGATTTGGGTGGCAGAGAAAGGAGTGCAAGCCAGAATGGCACCCATTCCAGTGGTACTGGACTACCTTCTCCATTTGAAACAGGGAGTGTCATGATCCTCATTTAAGGTTCACCTGGCAGCCATTTATGAAGGAGAGTCCAGAGACTCACTGTTTCCTAACCCAATGATTAAGCAGTTCATGAAAGGTTTGTCCAGGATGTTCCTGGCCACACACACATCAGTGGCCCAGTGGGACCTAAACTTGGTCCTCTCCAGACTGACTGGTCCTCTGTTTGAACCATTTGTATCTTGTTCCCTGCTGTACTTGTCTGGAACATAGTCTTCCTAGTGGCGATAGCATCAGCAAGAAGGGTGTCTGAACTCTGAGCATTAACTTTGAAGCCTTTGTATACAATATTCTTTAAAGACAAAGTACAGCTTCGACCACACCCAACTTCTCTGTCCAAGGTGGTGTTGCGTTTCCATACTATTCAGGACATTTTTCTCTCAGTATTCTGCCCAAAACCTTACACCAATGATAGGCGTGCAGGCTACAAACACTCAATGATCAAAAGGCTTTAGCCTTCTATATAAAGGAGAAAACCCTTCAGAAAGTCACCCCAGCTCTTTGTGGCTGAAGATGAAGGAGGAACCGGGGTCCTCGCAGCATCTCTTTTCTTGGATCACAGCTTGCATTCGGCAGTGCTATAAACTCACTAAAGTTCTCTCTCCAAGGTTGATGGCCCACTCTACATGAGCTCAAGCATTGACTGCAGCATTCCTAGCCCATGTCCCCATAGTGGATATTTGCAAAGCCGCAATGTGGTCATTGGTCCACACCTTTGCCGCACACAACATGATTACCCAGCAAGCCATAAAAGATGTAGTGCTGGCAGAGCACTGCAGCAGTCAGCAAAGCTGTAAAGTCCATCCATCCTTCAAGGTAAGGCTGGGGCATCACCTTAGTTGGATTTGATATGAGCCAGTCACTCGGAGAAGAAAAGACACCTGTAACTAGTGTTCAAGATGTGTTACACATGTCCATTTCAACACCCACCCCCATACCCCTCTGTCAGAATTTGGGCAAGAGGGAACTGGGGAAGAGTTGGATTGGCTGAGCTAAATACAGAATGCCATGTGGGTGCCACTATAGGGGGCTACACAGCTGACCCTACAGGTACTCAAGGGGAAAAACTTTCCAGCAATGCATGCATACGGGCACACGCACACCTGAGTTGAATGGACATGAGTGACATCTTGAAGAACACAAGTTACAGGTAAGTCACCATCTCATCTCAACTAAACATATAAAAATGCTGTCACTACTCAAGAAAGATTGTGGGTA
>ML685763.1:17642032-17663729 GCA_007922175.1 Pelusios castaneus
TATACAACAGAAAATAATAATATTATCTCTTTATAAATCCATGATACACCCATGTCTTGAATTCTGCATGCAGAGGTGATCACCTGGAAAAGATACAGAAAACGCAACAAAAATGATTAGGGATATGGAACAGTTTCGGTATGAGGGGAGATTAAGATTGGGACTTTTCATCTTGGAAAAGAGATTACTAAAAGGGGATATGGTATATAAAATCAGGACTGATGTGGAGAAACTAAATAAGGAAGTCTTATTTACTACTTCTAACAGAACAACTAGGGGTCACCAAATGAAATTAATAGGCAGCAGGCTTAAAATGAACAAAATGAAATATTTCTTCACACACTGTACAGTCAACTTGTGGAACTCTTTGCTAGACGATATCGTGAAGGCCAAGACTACAACAGGATTAAAAAACTAGATAAATTCATGGAGGATAGGTCCCTCAGTGGCTATTTGCCAGGATAAGCAGGGATGCAAAATCATACTCTGAAGCCTCTGTTTACCAGGTAGAATGGGTCAATTGATAATTACGTGTTCTGTTCATTCCATCTAATGCACCTGTGTAGCAGTTCCTCAGCACAGGGCACACCAGCAGGGTGCCTCCTAGTGGTGTTGTTGGGGAATTGCTCAAGTGGTCCCCCTGCTGGTAGTCCATGTTCTGCTCTCACACAGTAGACTCCACCCCAAATCCTCTTCTGGGACCTCAGCCTTCTGGCCGAGATGCTCAGTCCAACCCTTGGCACAAAAAGCGGGAATGTGCTAATAAAGTTTGCGGATGACACCAAATTGGAAGGTATTGCCGATACGGAGAAGGATCGGGATACCATAAAGAAAGATCTGGATGACCTTGTAAACTGGAGTATCAGGAACAGGATGAAATTTAATAATGGGAAGTGCAAGGTCACGCATTTAGGGACAAACAACAAGCATTTTTCCTATAAGTTGGGGACGCATCAGTTGGAACGGACTGAGGAGGAGAAGGATCTGGGAGTAATGGTTGACCATAGAATGACTATGAGCCACCAATGTAATGTGGCCATGACAAAAACTAATGTGGTTCTAGGATGTATCAGGAGAGGTATTTGTGCTGCTGTACAAGGCACTGGAGAGTCCCCATCTGGAATACTGTGTGCAGTTCTGGTCCCCAATGTTTAAAAAGGATGAATTCAAATTGGAACAGATGCAGAGAAGGGCTACAAGGATGGTCTGTGGAGTGGAAAACCTGCCTTATGAGTGGAGATTCAAGAAGCTTGGCTTGTTTAGCTTAACCAAAAGAAGGCTGAGGGAGGATATGATTGCTCTCTATAAATACATCAGAGGGATTAACATCAGGGAGGGAGAGGAATTATTTGAGTACCGCACCAATGTGGACACCAGAACAAATGGTTATAAACTGTCCATCAAGAAATTTAGGCTTGAAATTAGATGCAGGTTTCTAACTGTTAGAGGTGTAAAGTTCTGGAATAACCTTCCAAGGGGAGTTGTGGGGGCAAAAGACATAACTGCTTTCAAATCTGAGCTTGATACATTTATGGAGGGGATGGTATGATTAGCCTATTTTGGAAATAGACTGATATTTGGCTACGTGTGGTGGATTTACAAGTGGCCTAAGAGGGGAGACTACGTGGGGTGGGTTCCGAGTTATTACAGAGAATTGTTTCTTGGGTAACTGGCTGTTGAGACTTGCCCACGTGCTCAGGGTTTAACTGATCGTCATATTTGGGGTTGGGAAGGAATTTCCCCCCAGGGCTGAATGGCCTGGGCTCTGGGGTTTTTTCACCTTCCTCTGTAGCACAGGGCATGGTTCACCTACCAGTGAATTCTCTGTATCTTAAGTCCTTAAATCATGATTTAAGGAGGTAAATAACTCAGTCATAGGTTGGTGGCCTATTGCAGGAGTGGGTGGGTGAGGTCTTGAGGCCTGCATTTTGCAGGAGGTCAGACTAGATGATCGTACTGGTCCCTTCTGACCTTAAAGTCTATGAGTCTAACCCTTCCAGGGTACAGCTAGGTCCCCTGGCCCACTCTGCAGCAGTGGACAGGCCTAGTCCATTGACCACCTCCTGCAGTCTAGTCCAGCTCGCTCTACACCAGCCATAGTATAAAACAGGCTAGGGCCAGCAAGCTTGTACCCCTCCTTCCACCCGCATTGCTCCTGGCACGCTGGGGGAGCAGGGAGGGACCTGGGCCCAGCCTCTACACCAGGCCCCAGCCCAGGGATCCTATGTGCCTCTAGTGAGGCCTTCCACTTCACTCCAGTCTCTTCATTTGCTTGGCATTGACTCCCTGGGCCACTTCCCTACAGCCCCCAGTCACACCACTCTCACCAGCCTTGATCTGCTCCGAGCCCTCAGGCTGCTGCTCCAGCTGCTTGCTACTGTCCACTCCCTTCAGGAGCTGGAGCTTCAGCTTCTTCAGGCTCCTGCTGCTGCCCCACACTTAGACCTCTCCAGGGTCCTGGCCCTACAACCTGCCAGCCCAGAAAATACCAACTCCCTGAGCAGACTGACCCCTCTGCTCTGCTACTCCTACCTTTATACTGGCTCCTGCCCTCTGATTAGCTCAGGAGCCCTCTGCAGCTGATTGGCTGCCCCTCTCCAGCCAGTTAACCCCTTCCTGGCCCTAGTGGAGCCACTGCACTAAGAAGATAGGATACTGGGCTAGATGGACTATTGGTCTGACCCAGCATGACCTTTCATATGTTCTTGTGGGTTTAGGGCTTTGCAAACAAAAAAGGTTGAAAACCACTACCCTAAACAATGCTGTTCCCTGCTTAAGTACTTCTAGATGGCATATAGCACCCCCACTCCTTTATCCTTGTTTAATCAACCCTTGAACATTAAACATATCACATTCCCACAGAACAAAAGCATTTCTATTTGCTCTGCCCAAAGTTAGTAATTCATCATTTTTAAAATGCTGCAAGTCAAAATTATGGCTGGTTGACTTTTGCCAGCAGGTTCAGTCAGTAACACCGTACGAGTGTCCCCAGTGTATAGTTTCTTTGTGCAAGCTAGCTAGTCTGCTGAAGGTTCTGATGCACGTAGGCATTGTTGGACAGCAGCCCAGTCACGTCCCTGCCCTAATATAATAAAGATAAGATAATAAAATGGTAACGAAGGTTACAGAGAATAAGTGTTGTGCATCTATGTCTGGTGCAGCACAGAGGTTTGTGTTATTGGTTGGCGAGTTGGGAAACTCAGAGAGAAGGATATATTACCCAAAGCCATAAGAATTCTCAGTGATGGCTTCTGGGTTTCTTCCATCTGGAGCAGTGAGTTCAGACATTCCAGTATTCATGATATTACTTTTCCATATGCTAGTCATACCAACCTCCACCTTCAGAATGCTTCACTGGTTTTATAGGTGCACATGTTCTGCTGCTAATCTTGGCTGATTCAACACTGGCCTTGAGTTTGCACTTCCTGATAGTGATAGGGGGGAGAAAATGGGGCTGGGAGGGCATTAGAAGACAGACGCTGGGAGGGAAAAGGAGAGAGGGCCAGGCCCCTGAAGGAGTTTTCTAGGAGTAGGAATAATATGTTTATGATGTATATGATGTGGCATAATACAGGGCTTCCACTTGTGCCTAATTTCCTATGTTTGCCTTGGTTTTTCCACCTCAGTTCTAATATAAAATTAACAGTCACTACCTCAAGAGCTGCTGGAGCTAGGAGGCAATGCTTAGTGCCCTCTGAAATCCTAACTTGTACACTAATACTCTGCTTTTCGGAAGGACCTTCCATCTGAGGGTCCCATACTGTTTTAGGCACATGCCCATCTGCCTTCATCTCTAATTCTACTGCTGCCTGAGAGAAGCTGCTAAAACTAAGCTAGGATTGAAGTGGGAAGGAAGACAGTGTTAAAGAGATTGAGGGGATTAGAGTGTAAACTACTAAACTGGGAATATTTTAACAGATCTAGGGCCATCTCAAAGAAAACTTGTGTGCCTCTGCAACACCATTTAGTTGCTGTCCCTCCCCCAGTCCCTTTGCTGCACGGCCCAAGAATCAGTATGTCAGCTTCTCCTCATCTTCTACCCCAAGCCAAACAAAGAGCAGCTTGTGGTAGTTGGTGAGAGGCTGTCTCACCGTGGGCAGGTAATCCCTCCAGAATGGGAGTTTGTGCTTGTGGAGTCGGTTAGGGGGTTCCTGTTAGAGAGAAATAGGCAGTTAAAACCAGTGTCCCCGACCCTGGACTGAAATAAAGAGGGTGGCAACTGGAGTACTCGGGCCCAAGTTCTTATCAGCACACTGCTCTATCTATCAGCACGAAACTACTCCAACTGGAGTGTGAGCACATCACCCTAGTGTTTTGATCTGGTCTTTATGTGATGAGTCCATACAATCTGGCTGTGGCCCCGTGGCTGCAGATTCAGCTTTACTTTCTGAATCAACTCTAGTGAGGCTAGTACAAAAAAGGCTAGTGGGATCAATGAACTCCTCCATGCACATGGTCCTGGGGCAGTGATCAGGAAGAATACTTTGGTTCTGTGTGAAACACTTCTCTGTGCCTTTGTGTGGTGGTACACATGGAGGGGGACATCTTGTAGATCTGTGCATGTGGATTTTGTATGTGCTCAGTGTGCATTGCGTGCATGTGTATGTATAGTTCAAACATTTGTATGAATGGCATATGACTGGTGAGGGTACAGTGCAAATGTGTGCTGCAGGGCATGAGTGGGGCAGTTGTACAGAGCAGGGGTGTCAAACATCCATTCCACAGGTCAAATGCAGCCTGCGAACCTCTTCCATCCACCCCATGACTACGCTCTGCAGGACCATACCTTCCCTAATAGAGCAAGAGAGAGTGTGGTCTCATATACCCAGTGCTCCGCAATGTCATGAGAGTGTCAGGTCTCGCAACATCATAGAGTGCTGGGCATGTGAGACTGCGTTCTGTGAGACCACACTCTCTCCCTAACAAAGAGCAAGGGAGTGGTATCGCAGCGCACAGTTTCGCATACACAGCACTCCATGATACTGCGAGAGTGCCGTAGTGTTTTGATTTATGTTATGTGCAGCCCACTTGAAGTACTTTAAGTCAGATCTGGCCCGCCATAGCAAATGAGTTTGACAGCCCTGGCAGAGTTTATTTTGTGTGTGTGCGTGTGTACGTGCATGCACTTTGGAGTTATAGTTCTCTGTTGAGTTGATTATTGCATTCCAGACTTGGACTGGGGGCACTGGATTGCATTCAAGAGCTATTACTAATTATATACTATGCCCATAGTACCTAAAGTTATAAGTGAGAGCAATTAGGTTTTGACAACATCCCCTGCCAGAAAGTTCTCTGTGACTTCCCCAATCTCCATTTGATTTCTCCCATTGCCTTGTCTTTCTCCAAATCTAGTTACCTTCCTGGAGCCTGCTATACTAAATCTTTTTAGAAATGAATCAAAATGAACATTCTGTCCTGGCAACTAAAAACATTTTCGACATTGCAATATTTTGTACCACCAAAGGAAATTTTGGTTTCATGTCTTTTCCTTGATCAGCTTCCTCAGAGCTCTTTCTAATGGTATCTGTTATCTCTCAAGAGGATCCCTTGGAATCATTAGTGGTTGCAGAATGAGCTGTCTAGAAATGACCCATTCTCACTCCACTGATCTCTGTGTGTATTTCGAGTCCCATATTTTTCTTACATTAGTGATAGAAAAATGCCCTTATTGTCTCTCTCAGAGCCAACTAACACCTGGCTTTGGGGGAAAGAGTTGAAACCTCTCCTGGCTCTCACATCTTCATGGCAATTGGTAACGCCCAGGTGCAGAGCTGAGCTCTATCTACTATTGGTTACTGATGTGGCGTGGGTAAAACTGAGAGCAGAATTTGAAGAGAGTGTGAGAGAGATAGGTAAATCCCCGTACTTTTCAGAGGGGAGCTGTGCTTTAAAGCTGTAGTGATTTAATCGCTGCCTTTCCTGTTGCTAACCCTGAGTGACTTCTCTCTTTTGGTTGGCTGCTGCACTGTAGCAATATCCTATGCACTATGGACCAAGTCTTGGGGTCCTTAATTTTTACTCTGTTTTTACTAAAAGCAAAATCCTATTGACTTTGCTCTATGCCAAGCATGGGCCTGTATAAACACATGTGCACACCTATGCTAGCTGACATTATTGGTGTAACCTTTGCTCAAGAGAAGCCAGCTTTAGGAATAACAGGGAGTGTGATAGGTCAGGGCTGAGGGGCATTGGCAGAGATGTTTTAACTCCCAGGGTGGAAATAATAGTGCTTTGTCGAAGCTGTACTCAGCCCCTGCACCATCATAGCAGAGCATGCTCCAGGTCAGCGGTGTGGGTGCTTTTGTCCACTATGTTTGGAGGAGAAGGTGGAAGAGGATGACCACGCAGTGGTTAAAGTATAATTTGATGGGCCCTGGAACCCTCCTAATCTCTGGGCCCCTTTCCCGTATAGTCTGGGCCCCCTTCATGCATGTGCAGGCCCCAACCCAGATAGGCATTTGCAACCACTTCTCAGTACCACATGCATCGGTTATCGCTCCATAAAAATATTTATAATTTTATATGGTGTTTATGTCTATAGCAATTATTGTCACAAACTAGCAAACACTGCATAACACAATAAGTTTTGTGACTAACAACAGTGGGGCGTAGGACATTCCAGCAGCCAGGGCAGGGAGGAACATGCGTTCTGCCAGATTTTTCAATTTTTAGGGGCCCCGGAACTCTGGCCCCTCAAATTTGTGGGTCCCGGAACTGCGTTCTGGTGCATTCCCCCTTACTTTAACCACTGCTACAAAGGCAAGGAGCACTAAGAGCCCCTTGAGGTGCACTGTCAGAGCTTGTGGGGGGTGTCAACGCTGTGTAAGTGCTGTACAGGAAGTCACGAGAGGGACATAGGCTGAGCTGTGGTGGGAGGAGGGGAGCAGGGAGCGATGCTAGAAGACTGTGCTGCAGGGGTGGTCCCAAACACTCCCTCAGTAGCTACAGTGTGGTGATTAGTGGGTTTTATGAATGGGTGTTGTCAGGTGCATGAGGCCAGGAATGGTAGGAGTGCTTCAAATCAGGACTGAGGGGCAGGCGGGTGGCTGAGTGGGTGTGCATGGGGAGGAGGCAGTGCATATGTTGCATGTCAGAACTCAGGAGCCTTGGCAAAGCTTGGTAATAGGACTGGGATGAGGTATATTGACACAGCTGTGTGGGGGAAACTTGCACAATGCCTGCCTGCACTAAGGCTGACTCAAGGCAGTGAGTCGCTCACTTTACTGAACACTACATCCACGTATTATTCATGGGTCATGTCCGGGGGTCCTCCTGCAGGCAGACTCCCACCGACTTCACAAGGGCTACATCTGAGTAAATGTAACTTAGTGTGAGTAAGACCTGCATAGCTGGGCTAATGGTGAGCAAGTCACCTGATGCTTCAGCTACAGAATGTCATGGATTTTGGCTGTCTCCTTGTTTTCAAGTTCTCATTATTAGCTGCCATTCCCTGCATACGAGAGCCAGTGGTACTCAGCAGGTTTGTCCTGTCCCTTGATCTATGATTCCAGTTGTGTGTGTGCACTCCGTGGGTTAATCCAGGAGATTGATTCAGTCCCTAAATAAGATTTATCATCTTTGGGGCAAGTGTCTGCCAAATCTTGTATGTGTGAGGACTGTCACTCTGGATCTGTGGACAACAGGGGACATTCACAGTAAAGAAGATCTGAGGTTGGATGAGCCAGGTAGAACATGAGCTGGACATCTCCTCCCAAACTCAGCTGCTCACAGTCTGTGGCTGACCTCTGGAGAGATAGCAGAATTTGGATTTTGAGGGACATCTGTGAAAAAGAAACAGGGAATACATTCAGAATGAAAATGTCTCCTGCAGGAAATGGCTTATTCAGTTGTTTTTCACAATTGCTGGTGCCCTGTGAATATAGCTCATAACACTTAGACTAGGATCTCTGGGAATTAGAATGTGTGAACAATCAATTATAGCAACTGGCAACAACCGCATGACTTTTCTTGACAACTTTTTGCCTTGTCTAGAATCTGCTGGATAATGTGGAGTGGGGACTCTGGTTACATGGACTCTGTACTGGTGGGAGTTAGCTCGTGCTTAAATGATAAACAGGGAAATGATAAAATGGGTACGCCTCCATTTCTCCAGTCAATGCTTGACTATTACAGCTTAAAATTAAACCAGTGGTTTTAAAACGTTTTTCATAGAGTTGACAACATCTTCACAAAGAGATTTCCCTTTGGCACCTCCCCTCCCTGTTAACTACTGCAGTTGCTTGTGTGGAACATTAACATTTGGAAAGGATTTACGATGGGCCCAAACCCAAATCGGTAGACCTGAACATCCAAAACCATAGGGAAGGTGAACTCTAGCTTCACCTTTAGTTCTGAACAAACATAGTTCAATGTGTGGGTTAGCTTCAGCATCACTTTTCAGCTGAATTTCATGTTGATGTTTGGTTATTTGAGCTTGAAACTTGAACTGCAGTTCAGAGGGATGCACACACATGGATCAGTCCTGGGGAACTTGTTTGCATGAACCCTTGGGAACAGGAATCACTGAGCTCATACATCTCTCCCCTGGAGTCTGGGTTTTGGATTTGTCAGGGGCTAAATCTGAAACAATCTTAAATATATAAACAAACACTTGGCCAGGTACAATGGGCCCAGGGAGTAACCTGATGAGCCATTAAGGACATAAGGAATACAACCATTGTGTCCTTAATGGCTCATCAGGTTACTCCCTGGGCCCATTGTACCTGGCAGCTTCCTTAAGGACACAATGGTTGTAGACAGCCTGTCTCAGGTGTGTCCATAGAATCACACAAGTTAAAGTATAGATATAACAACCATATTCCTAACTTCTAATACAAATACAATTCCTAGACAGGAACTATATAATCATTCCCAGCAAATTACTACCTTTCTATTGATACCAAACATGACATAGCTCCTATGGATTATAGCATATATGAAATATTAATAGGAAATAATATCATAAATGGTTCCCTAAATCTGGACAGTATCACACCCTACCCACATGCCCTGCCAGGGTCCCTGTCCCCCTTTGCCCCATTGCACACAAGGGGTGCCCCCCCTGCCACCGTTGACCTGCCCAAGGTCCCCCTAGCCCCTAGAAGTCGACCTAGGTGTCCAGTGTGGACGCTGTAGGTCGACTTTGTAAGTTCCCCTTTAAGTGGACTTTAATTTTAAGTGTAGACGCACTAAATCGACTTATAATTACAAGTGTAGACATAGCCAATAAGAGGTGACCCAAATCTGGAAATAGATTATGTGCCTCTGTAGTTTGAATTCTATTTTCCATCTTGATTCTATCTCCAATTATTTAATACACATCATAAACTTTGATCAATGTTCAGCAAGTATTCAGTAACTTGCAGCCTTAAATATGGGCCAGATTTAATCCCATTTATACTACTGTAAATCTGGAGTAGTTTTATTGCTATGGAATGGAGATTGTCCAGATTTACTCTGGTGTAACAGAGATCAGAATCTGACTTTAGCAATCTTCAATCTTGTTGAAAGCTACATAGTTATCTGCTTAATTTTTATATAATGTGCTTGTGATCTAACTCATGGGTCAAGCTTTTTTTGAAATATCTGGTGCTTAAAGGTACTTGTCAACAAACTCAGTTCTCATTAACAGGAGGTTGACCAGCTGAAGGGGTGTTTGGTGGAGACTAATAAAATCTGTCAGACAGCTGTTCCATTGTGTATGGCAGTATTAGTAGAAGTGCATATGGGAAAGTTGATGAGTCTCACTCATGATACATGACAAAATGGTCTGGAAACCAATGGCTATCTTTAAGCTCCCTGGCAGAGAATGTATAAGTGACCCCAGAAGGCTGAGCAACTCTACACCAATTTCCGAGGGGCCCAGGATTTTGGGGGCAGCAGGGAAGGTGGAAAGTGAAATATCCAGACCCCTATATTTGTTTAAAGCATTTATATTTAGTACAGTTCAACAAAGCCCTCACAACTGATGGGGAGGCTATGTGACAAAGGCAATGTATTCAATGGTAGCCATTATGGGCTCTTTGGGGCTTTCGCGCACACATGCAAGGGAAGGCACAGAGTCCAAGAGGCACAGCTCGTCTTTGGCAGCTGAACAATAGGGTTGCCATGTTTCTAACTGCTGGTAACTGGACCCCAAGGCATTGTCCCCTCCCCTGCTCTTCCCCCATAGACCCCACTGCTGCTCCACCTCTCCACTCAAGCCCCTGGTCCTGTTCTATTTCTTCCCCCCAGGATCCCACCACTGTTGCTTGCTCCTCTCCCACCTGGCCCCTGTTGCTCTCTAGATCATCTCCACTTCCCTCCCCATCTCAGCTGGGCTCCCTCTGCTCCAGGGCTGAGATGGGAACTGGTGCAGCCTGACAAGGAGCCTGCCTGCCCATAGGAAGTGGCCCCGGCTGAGGAGGTTAATGAGCTGGTGTCTCTTCCTCCCAGTAGCAACCACATTTTTGGTGTCTGGTCAATACATCCGACTGGACACTGCCAGGTCTCCTTTTCAACCAGACTAAATGGCACCTGGGCAGAAGCCAAAACCTGGTAAAACCTGGACAAACAGCAACCCAGTTACAGCCTTTGTGGAGCTATCCCTGATCAGTTGTCCTGGGACTCCAAGTAGGTCCCCCACTCCACAATGACGATACACTGTGATAAAACCCTGCAAGAGGAGAATCAGACCCTGTGCTCTTTCGAACAGCAACTAGGTCACAAAGCCTGTGTTCAGCCTGGGGTTCCAATCTGATCTGCAGCCTCCTAAAACACAGCCTGTGTCTGCCCTCTCCCTATAGCAACAGGAGCAGAGAGTTTTACTAGTGGTGAATTCAGCCAATTGAGCAATTTCTTGTCATCTGTCAAGAAACAGATAAAGATCAAAATGTATTAGTGGTCTAACTTTGCTGCAGCATAATGGCTGTGACTCTGTTGATGTCGACAGTGCTGCACCCACTTTTTATGAATGGTGAATTTGGTCCAACTTTTCAATTTAGCTGGACCTAATACACCATGTAAACTGTGCATTGAAGTCAGTGGAGAGGGCACTTCAGACTTTATTGTGTTGTAAATGAGAGCAGACTCTGGCCCTTCCCCAGCTGGTACAGCAGGTTTCTCAGTGTAAGGAAAAGATGGATTTGAGGGGTACTGAGGGATTATAGTGCTGTAGAGAAGAAACGAGGACTGAAAAGTAACTTGGAACAATGTTGTTCTGTAAGGGCAGGGGGGAGAGAGAGAAAAGGATGGGGCAGAAAGGAGAGAGAGGCTGAATCAGGAGAGGTTAGAGCACAGGCGGTCTTAGAAGGTGGGCAGGTGGGGCAACTGCCCAGGGCCCCACGGGGTGAGGGGCCCCCAAGCTGTAGCTGCAGGGGGCCATGATGGGAGCCCCAGAGAGGTTGGCCATGGGCGGGTGGTCGGGGACCCAGCAGCAGCCAGCGTGGGGGCTGGGGCCCAGCAGTGGCAGGCCAGGGCCCTTGTGGCAGCCCCAGCAAAGCCAGTGTGGGTGCCAAGGGCCCTGCCGCAGGAGTCCCAGAGAGGCCGGCGGCCCTGGCAAGGCCAGCATGGGACCTGGGGGCCTGGTGGTGACCCAACAGAGGTCAGCGTGGGGGCCAGCAGGGGGGACTGGGTCAAGGCCAGAGAGACTGGTGGGAGTGGGGGAGAAGCCGGCGGGGGGGGCCTGGTGGTGGCCCCACAGAGGCCAGTGTGGAGGCCGGAGAGGCCAGCATGGAGGCTGGCGGGGTCACGCGGTCGTGTGGGGGCCTCCATCTTTGACTTTTGCCTGGGGCCCTGGAATCCCTAAGACCACCCCTGGGTTAGAGCCGAAAATGAATTAATACAGGATTCTCTGGAGATAAGGTTGGTCATACAGTTATCACAGGGCACCAGGGCTAAGCCTGTCTTCTGCAGAGGGATGGCGTTCATAGGCAGGATCAGCTGCTCCTGGATCTTCTCACCTCTGAATGCCGTAGGGGGATGGTGATGGAAGCGTTGAATCTGCAGGGGCGGAGCTGACTTCCAAAAATAATTATCATGAAAATTATCCGTCTTCCCTCCACTCCCTCCCCAAGTAAAAGAGAAAACATCATGATGAGGGTGACAACTTCTGGGAGGAGTTGAGGAGTGAGCCAGAATATATGTGGATCTGAAGGAAATATCTAGGCCATTGTTTTGACTGCATGAAAACCCATTAGTTAAGTGGTTGAGTCATTTAACTTTCTGAAGGGTAAAGCTAGTGCATTTGAAAATGTAGGAAAGTGCTTTACTATGATGGCACCTGCTAGCATATACAAAAAGAAAAAGGAGCCCCATGTTCCATTCTTGCTAGGGTACAGGGGTCAAGCTAGCTTAAGAGGTATGTATAGCAAAAGGGGGCTCACCATGTGGTGACTTGGCGTGAGTGACTTGTATGTTCCATAGGAATTCTGGCTATTTAAATTGGGGTCCCAGCCTTTCAAAATTATTCTGTGTCTCCAGTGAATTTCCTGGTCAATGGGTAACTTCTACTGGAGTACACTGTGATCCTGTAAAGCAAAGCCATAACCAGACACTCCCCTTCCTGCAGGACAGGATGAATTTTAAAGGACCAGGAATGCAGAGGGAGAGGCTTGTGCCACTATTCTAGAGTGGTGCAGGAGTAGTGGGCGGAAGGCTAGGAAAGGGGTATGGTCCAGTATGGATGAGAAATGGAGTGGTCTTCTGCCCTTAGAGAACTGTGCTTCAGTGGATTTTTTGCCTTTTGTAGACCAGCGAGGATCTGCACAAGACAGAGTCACATGCAGTGGTATACTCGTTCATATATAAAGCCAGCTCCCCAGCAACTTTTCCATGGGCCACAAGGAAGCCAAACAGTGGAATGAGTGAGAGGTGAGGGGTACATGGAGGGATAACTCACTGCCTGTTAGGATAATTTTGCAGCTGGTTAAAGGTAACAGTGGGGGAATAGTATTTTTCATACATGCTGGCTCCTCCTACCTCCCAGCACTGCATTCCATCTATGGGTTCAAAGGGTTCCTCTGTGCAGAACGGGCAGTGCTTTATTCTGAAGAGTTTCATCTGATTCCCTGAGAGGCAGGACAGCATTTTCTGACCAGTCACCTCTTAACACTCTTTTGGATGGGGATCCTACATCTGCTTTTTCAAAAACCATGACATAACAACTTAGAGTAATATTCTTCTCTCCAGTCCACATTGTCTGCCTTTCCTTTGATAGTCTGATCTTCTGACCAGTGAAGATTTTCTGTGTGTTATTAATAGGAGATCCATGGGAGTACTTGGGCATCCCTTCTATCATCTGGCCTAGAGGTCCCCAAACTGTGGGGTGTGCCCCACTAGAGGGACCTTCAGGGGAGCACAGCTGGGCCTGGGCCAGCCCTCATGGGGATGGAGAGGAAGCATCACCCAGCTGCATTCTACCCCGTCTCTGCTACAGCACCACTCTGTAGCTGCAGCCCCAACCTCAGCTCCTGGCTGCAGCCCTGGGCCACACTCCTGCCCACATCCCATACCTAGGCCCCATGCCCCGTTCCTGGCCAGCCCAGGCCCCCTTTTTGGCCCCAGGCCCAGTTGCTGGCCCTGGATTCCAGGTTTGGTACTAGGCTGGGGGGGGCACAACCCCAAAAGTTTGGGGGTCTCTGATCTAGACCTAGGCTTTAGAACAACTGGGGAAGAGGCTGTGCCCAGTGGATCCACCCCAGGTTTTATATACAGCTCACTTGCATGCTGGGCCCGGATTAGAGGCGTTTAATCAGTGCACAAGGACAATGAAGCTCATGGTTAGGTGCCTTACTGTTGTCTCAGTGCCTTGATTTTTGGCACCTCCTGTAACTGATGATTTTGACATAGGCAGAGCAGAATATCTGTAGAGCCCTGCAAATCCGTGGATATCTGCCTTATATCCGCGGATACAATGCGGATATCCACAGACCATTTCTTGCATAAGCAGATCGGATACAGATCCACATATTTTTATCAGTGCAGGGCTAGAGCCCTGCAAATACACGAATATCCACATTATATCCGCACCTGCGGTTACAACATGGATATCTGTGGACCATTTCTTGCAGATGCAGATCAGATGTAGATCCACATATTTGTATCTATGCATGGCTCTAAATATCTGAGCCAAGCTGGAGAGGGGGCCTAAGAAGAGAATTTTGTTTCCTTCTGCAAGTTTGTTTGTATTAAAAAGTAACCACTGGCAGGATATATGGCTAGCTCCAAGGATCAAGCACTGATCAACTTTCCATCAATTACTGCGTGTGCCTCTCCACATTCTAATCTCTCGTCCAGGCTCTTGGGAGCTGACAGAGCCAGGGCTGCCAAAGCTAATTATTCCCCAAGACAGAAGGCAGGAGATAAAATATTAATCTTTTTTTTTTAAACCAAACTCTAGGTAATTAGCTCCACTTCTGTGATTCTTTCACCTGGAGATTAAGTTCCTCTTTGGAAGTCTGTTGGAATTGCAGTGATCTTTGTTCTTGTCCCTGTCAAGAGGGGAAAATAGAAGACAGTGACCTCTCACTTTCTGTGACCTATGGATGAACTGCTTCATTGCAAGGTGAATGACATTTTGCATGGTCACTGCCACCATCACTAAGGGAGAATGAAGCTTGGAACACAAAGCCGATAAGCCAGGTGACAGCTGCCCTGCCATAAACTGCCCAGCTGAGGGTTGCTATTGTCAACAGGGTTGTTCCCCTTTGTCAGGCAAAGTGATGTGTCATGGGGTTTCTAAATTGCCCTTGGAAACACAGGATTTTTTTTAAAAAATAAGAGTACAAAATAACAGGAAATTCCAGAAAGTTGCAAAAGAACAATATTGGGTCGGTGATGGTGAATTCTAGAAATGGTATGATGAAAACCCCTAGCAGATGTTGGTTGTCCCTTCTCACTTCCCAGCTTTGTAAGGTGGCCTCTCATGGTATTTTAGCTCGTCTACCTGAAATCAAATGCCCCAGGCCTCATTTCAGAGGAGTCTGGGTCTATAGAATGGCCACTGCTCATAGCCAGTGATAATAGCTTACGGAAAGGGCTGAGAGGCACAAAGTTTGAGTGAAGCTTATGGCTGTCACTCACAAGCACAGAGCATCCTTAGCAAGAAACAACCACCCATTCAAAAGACAGCTTCCCAGCTATCCTCGAGGAAGGAAGAGTTCCTCATCTCTTAAAGGACAATGCTGTTTCTCAAAAGGTGCAGTAGCATGCATCTTCATTATCTGGACTGTTCTAGACCCGGGTACTACAAACAGCAAAATAGGCCTCTTCTTTGAGCTGAAGTATACAGGGTCAATCTAATTCTGCTTCCATTCATCCCTCTAGTAGAAAGAGAGGAGGTCAAATGAACAGGATCCACGTGTTAAACTGTAATGATGCTTTTTTATTCTTTCACAGAAGGTATACTGCTTCCTCACTATATCTGCTGAGTTCTTTTAGTGTCCGTGATCACTCTTTCTTAGAATTACTCTATGCCTTCAGCCACTTCAGTGTACTGCTAATTTGTCTTATAGTTATTGCGAGTCTTTGATTTCTTTGATAACTTGCCTAAAATTATTCTGATGGAATAAAACTGTTTACTGAAGCTTTGTTTGTCTCAGTGTCTCTGTTGGCCAAGGGTATTTGCCTAGACCAAAACTGAACCTGAATAGTAGTAAACAATAAAACTAATTCTTAAATTCAACTGGAAATAGCAAGGAATCTCAATCAGTCACTCTTTTCCCTTAAACTGTCATTCAGTATTTTCTCCAGGGCTATGTCTACACTAGAAAAGTTAAGTCGACTTTCTTAAGTCGACTTAATAACATTGACTTTAAGTTGACTTAAAGTCGACCTTACTAAGTTGCCTTGTCGATCTTATTAGTCGACTTAATGCTTTAAGTCAACTTAGAAGGTTGATTTAGGCACTAATCCCCATCCACTCTGGCTTTAAGTTGACTTAAGGAGTCGATTTAAGGCTTAAATTGACCTAAAACTAGGTGTTATTAAGTCAACTTAAGGAAATGCTTAAGTCGACTTAAGAAAAGCCCAGTGTGGACGTGACTTTGTTTAGGTCGACTTAAGCCTCCTTAAATCGACCTAATTTGTCAGTATAGATGCACCCAAATATATCTGAGCCATAGTTACTACCATCACCTTTTATTCATATGTCCATCTGTCTGTCTATGTATGCAGGCACCATTGCAATCTACCTTGCCCTTGCAAAGATAGGGGGACCGCTGTGTTAATTTTTGGCTCTTTTTGGTACAATGGGCAACCTTTTTAGTTTGAACTGTAAAGAGTGGGTGAGGGATGAGGGCTTTTGGGTTTGTTTTTAGTTGGTTTGTAATACAGGGGATACTGTAGTGCCTCTGGTTCAATCTAACACATGGAATCACAAAGCTTTGGTGAAAGCTGTTCTCTCTTTTGAATCTTTACGTGGGAGGTTTTTCGACACCCCAAATGGAATTTCAAGAAGTCCCTAACATTTGAAATCCTGACAAAAGGATCAGTAGCTTTCCAGGAAGGTCGACAGGAAGAGGCTAGATTCTTTTTTTAGTTACACAAAATGAAATCCACAAATCAGTGTTGTTTCCCCAGATATATGACGGTGAAACCGATATCAGAATCTAGCCAATACTACAGCTCATTTTGAAAACAGAGTATTAATTTTTCTCCCACTGTGAAAAAAAGAAGGGGGGAAAGAAGCCAAGCAAAACAGACCCTGACTCTGTATGGAAAGTCTGAAAGTATGAATTATTCATGAACGGCTTTGAATATCAAGGCACACAATCTGGTTAATCTTGTTTCAACTGCAGCCAAGCTATTCTCTCCTTCAGTTTTAATAGTCTTTTCCTGCCTTTTCCTTTTTCCAAAGACTAAACTCCTGTGAATTTTTAATAAATGCATCATCTGGCAAGTCTCAAGGTTCACAGGCAACATGTCAGACACAGAGAGTGTTGTTTTTTTTCTCTAGAATTTTTTAAAATTTATGTGATTCAGCTATGGGACCCTGATCCCCTTATGCTATTGTAAACTTTGGGGATGTTTGAACTTTAAGCATCTTCTAGTGGCATATCAGCTGCACTCAGCACCACATATGGCATACAGAATCTCAGAGATGGCAATGATTTATTAGATTATCTGCTCTATCTCTGCCAGTGTTGGCTTGTTAACTACATTCCATGTTTTACTATTTTGCCCCATTTTATGCAATGGAGCTTCTAGTCTAGCCAAGTAGATCTTAACCTCTGGGCTTTCCCCCTGACATTCTTTTCTTTCCCATTCTCAGTTTTATCCAATTAATTTTAGTTAAATGCTGCTAAATATTTTCTCTCCATCCTTGGTGTTAACAGCCTTCAAAGATTTGTAGACTGTTATCATGTGTCTACCTACCCCCACACAAATCCCTTCCCACCCTCACAATCATCTGTTAGCCTAGCCAGGCATACTTAGCTGTTTTAATTTTCCTTACTCCTTCCAGCTCCTGATTGTTTCTGTTGCTCCTATTTGAACTCCCTCTAATTCGTCATTATCCTTCTAGCAAGGTGGAATCCAGGACTGTATGAAATGTTACAGTTGTGGTTGTACTGGAACTATGTGGAGAAGGGGCTAATACCTCCCAACTGAACAATGGGCTTTTGGCTATGTAGGCTGAAACTGAGTAGCATTGTCTGCTATCGTATTATATTGCAATCTTATGTCTGATTAGCTATCCATTATCAATCTCTTTCAGCACTGCAGCTTTCCAGGTTCCTCAGTGACATTAAGAATTTGTTTCAAATTACTTTGCTGTCTCTGATCTTCCTAGGTCCTCTGTTTCTCTGTCCTTACTAGAATTTGCAACTCCTTCCAATTTAGTATCAATCCTATATGGGCCACATACTACTTTTATAAAGGAAAGCTGTACTGTGGCAACCATCTGGATTTGTCGATGAACTCTAGGTTGAAAGCCCATGATCTAACTTATTGACCATCTGTTTTTGTTATTCACAGCTGCTCTGAATTAATTTGGATTTGAACATGGAGTATGATTCCTCTCCATGGGGTGGGCAGTGTGTTTTTTATGTTGTCTAAGGGGTTGGTTTTTGTACGGATTCCTTTCCAGTATTAAGTACTGTATCAGCCTGTGTATGACCCTCTCCTTAGCAGGTTCACTCAAAATCTTTCTGAACAGTAAGATTTGAAATCTAGTAATTTAAGATGAGGAAAATAATACTGGTTGATGCAGGATTTTTCAGGGGTATCAGAACACGATGACAGAGGAATCTGAGAAATTATGCAGGAAAAAGGGCCTAGCCATGGGTAGATCCTAGAGGTCAGAGTCTGGTAACACAGAAATGAGTGGTGTGAAGAAGGCAGCCTAGATATCCTCATGTGGAAAGCATATGTATGTATGTAGATAGTATGGTTTTTTCACATGTGTATGAGGACTACAATTTTAAAAAGTGCCACTTGATTGTCCATCTCGTTTTCTAATCAAGATTGGATGCTTTTTGGAACTAATGAGACACAGGCTATTGGATTCAGTACAGGGGATAATTGGGTAAAATTCTATGGCCTGTGACGTACAAAAGATCAGATTAGAATAGATGATCAAATTGTCCTCTGCTGGCCTTTAAATTTATGAGCTGTTGAACTAGTTGGCAAATGAGTTGCTAGATGATCCCACTGACATCCCAATATCTACCACAGTGGTTCCCATCCTTTTTGGCTTGAGTGCAACAGGTATCATTTTTACAACCCTGAAGGACCACCAGTCTCCGCTACCAGGCACCCATACCTACTACAGCCAGATGGAAAGAATTCAGCGATCTCTCATCTGAATGCACCGGTCTTTTAGCCTGGGTCCTTAGGCAGCAGCTTCCTTCTGTAGCCAGCAGGAGGGAGCTACGTGCTACTTTGAAATCCCCTGTGGGCCACTTTTGGCCCCCGTGCCACAGGTTGGGAACCACTGATCTACAGCATTCCCATAAACATCACAAATCTTTTTGCTTGAGCTGGGTCAGTTTCCAAACACCGCTGGAAGATTTGAGCAGTGTATATCAGTAGGAAAATGATTTCTTTTTTGACAGTTGGTATCCTATGGACTTATCCCAAGTGATGTTAAAAATGTCTGTCCTGCAGGAATGGATAGGTCAGTCAAGGTCAGCACCTGTTGTAGCAGAGGACCTATAGCTATCTTCTTGTGCTCAACACACCAGGTTACACACATGGTTGCAATGGGTGTTGAACTCACCTGACCTCTACAATTACTGTGGAGCAATAATTTTCAACACCACCTGCTGTCAAGAGTGGCTCCTTTTTTCCCTCTGTAGTCAAGGCAATGAGGAGAAGAATTACAATGAAATAATAGAGGACACAATGCTGGGACTAAGCTCTAAATTGAGATTAGAGAGTGATGAACTGTTTCACCAAAATGAAAGAAACTCCCTTTTTCTAGGACCAAACTGGCACCAGCCTTTTTTATAAAGTTCTGAAACATCCATTGAAGTTCCACCCGTCCACCCATGCTTCCATGCTTGTTGGTTCAGGAAACAAGTAACATGAATGCTGCTGTTTTCTCTGGGACAGAATGGTCCACCTCTGACTGATTATTGGCTAGAGTTTAGTGTGAGTGAGGTTCAGGTCTTATAAAGCTTCTCCCAGGTTGTATGTATGGTTACCTGCCTTATAGGCAGATGGTGTATGTGTTCATTTAGTGCAAGCAGCTCCTGTCCTCAGAGACTGCATATGGGCTTTGGAGAGCAGGGTGTCTGAACTAGAGGAGCTAAGGGAGAAGAGAGGAACATCGATGAGACTTTCCGAGACTCAGTAGAATAGTCCCATCCCAGCATGACAGCTTCTGTATGGTTGAAGAGAATGGCTATGTCTACACTTACCATAGTTAGTTCGAATTAGTTAATTTAAACTAACTAATTTGAACTAATTTTAGTTAGGTCGAATTAACTTAATTCGAACCAGCATGACCCCACTGGAATTTTAGTTCGAACTAAGCAAGTGCCATACATGGCACTTGCTTAGTTTGAATTAGTCAGTTGCATTAAGTTCAATGTGCCGGATAGTTCGAACTAAGCAGTTAGTTCGAACTAATATGGCCATGTTGATTTAATTCGAACTAACTAGTTTGAATTAACCCTTAGTTCGAAAGATATAATCGAATTTATTAGTTTGAGTTAAGGAAGCCCTTAATTCGAACGAATGAAAGCCTACTGTGGCCAAGGCTTAAGTTAGTTCGAATTAAGCTTCCTTAATTCGAACTAACTTGCTGTGTAGACATAGGGAAGGAGAAAATCAAACTGGAGTGGAGGGAAACGATCCTATAGTTCAGTGGTTCCCAACCTGTGGTCCGTGGACCACTAGTGGCCTGCAAAGGTACTGCGGGTGGTCTGTGGGGGAAAAGGATAGATAATGTTAATAATAATATAATCCCATGCACCTCTTACGTATAATATTCAATGTTACATTATTATTCACAATGTAATTTGCTTCACAAACATCCCTGTGTAATAACATTCTCTGAATTTAAATAGTGGCACTTTTGCGTGACATCAATGTGAACCGACGCTCTTTGCACATTTGGTGGTTAGAATGTGGTCCGCAAAAGTTTTCAGTGATGATGTAGTAGTCCGCATAAAGGAAAAGGTTGGGAACTGCTGCCACAGTTAGAACTCTCCTTCTAGCTGTTGTCATGGTGTCCTCTTGCACTGAGCATATCTCTCTGGGAGAGGGAGCGCAAATAGCTGAATTTGTGATGACTATCAGAACTGCATGGTGATTTGCCTACTGGATATGAAGGTTGCAGATCTCTTGAGCCATCTAGATAGATTTACGTGTAGTGATGAGGAGGAGCCAGTGGTCGTGATACAAGTAGGTAGCAGTGACATAGAGAAGTATAGGAGACAGGTCCTGGAACCCAAAGTTAGGCTGCTAGGTAAGAAATTGGACTCCAGGATCTCCATGGTAGCATTCTCTGAAATGCTTCCAGTTCCACTTGCAGGGGCAGTTAGACAGGCAGAACTTCAGGGTCTCAATGAATTAATGAGATGATGATGAAGAGAAAAGGGGGTTTGATTTATTAGGAACTGGGGAACCTTTTGGGAAAGGGGGTTCCTATACTAGAAACCAAAATGGAACTGAATTGTTGGCATATGAAGTTAAAAAGGTTGTAGGGCAATTTTTAAACTAAGGACTAGGGGAAAGTTGAAAGGTATGGAGGAGCATGTGGTTTGCACGGAGACATCCCTTTGGAGACAATCTATTAATGGAGATTCTCCATATCCTATTAAGGAGGAGAGGATGGATGATAAAATAGGGGTAGGATCCTATAAGAAACAGTCAAAATGAAAAAGAGTCCTATTCAGTTACATCCCATAATGGCAAGCAGCTAAAGGTAACAATTTTTAAGTGAAACAAACAAGGGCTATGTCTATACTTGTGAATTTAAGTCGACTTTTAACTAAGTCGACTTAACTAAGTTAAGTCGACTTAGTGTGTCCACACTTAAAAATAAAGTGGACTTAAAGGGGAACTTAGAAAGTCGACCAAGAGCGTCCACACTGGATGCTCTAGGTCGACTTTGTGGGGCTAGGGGGACATAGGGAAGGTCCACGGGGGCAGGGGGGCACCCCTTGCCCAATGCCAGGGGGCTCAGCCTTTGCCCCATTGTACCTAGGTACAATGGGGCAAAGGGAGACAGGGACACTGGCAGGGCATAGGGGCAGGGTGGAAAGGGCTCTGC
>ML685763.1:17673729-17772965 GCA_007922175.1 Pelusios castaneus
TTTGTCATGTGGCTGTTTATCATCGGATCCGGCCCCCTCACCATCCTAACTGTCAGGGTGATTAACCCCTGGAATTAGTTGCTTAGGCAGGTTGTGGAATCTCCATCATTGGAAGTTTTTAAGAGCAGGTTAGACAAACAGACAGACACCTGTCAGAGTTGACTTAAGAGGGTACTTGGTCCTGTCATGAGTGAAGAGGACTGGACTTGATGACTTCTCATGATTCCAGATTCTATGATTTGTATGGTCACAAATGAGTTACAGTATTACATTTCAAAGGATAATAGAAGCTTCTACGATAAGCAAGCTTTTTTATACGTCCTTTAGGGCTCACCAAGGCTAAGCAGCTGGGGATCTCTTGCTTATATCTAGAAAACTCTTGTCCCCAGTGAGTCCAAGCTGCATAGATATAATCAGTTTCTTATTTTAGGGGATTCATCTCACTCCTGCCATGTGCTCTGAGTTGCAAATGCAGCTGATAGCAAGAATCTTCTTGCATGACTCATCTTCACGGGAAGTAGGAAGGAACAGTAGAGTCATTTGTCCTCTTGTTAATGTTATGTAGAGAAATTTCAGTTACAGTGGCCTACAGTGAATAGCCCATCTGATATCAGTGGCCCTTCCCTTTTGGGAAGGGCATAAACCTTATGCTGAAGATCAGTCTTCACGCTCTTCGATGTTTCTTTCCTGTCTAGTGATTTACTCACTCACAGAGGCTCACAATGCAACTGCTGAAATATTATTTTCCAAATGGGATACAGATATTAAAAGTGAAAATAAAGCATGCAACAACTCACAAGCATTCAATAAAGTCTACACACACTTTTGCAGCCCAGGGCCCCATGTAGGCAGCTAAATCCTGCATCCTAAAGCACTCTACTGCTGCCTCCCTGGATCACCTCCTACAAGTCCTTTCTTTCCTAATAGGCAAAGACAAGTTATTAAGCAACTGAAATCAAAGAAAATCTCATACCATCTGAGAATAACAAGTCTCATCCCTTTGGGTTTGACAATGTCACTACAGTCAGGTGCTAAGAGCATGTCAGTTCACCTCCTGTCTGCTGGACTGTTCTTTTGAGTCCATTCTACAAGCCATCCATGACCTGTAGGTATGGAGGGGTGGGACAGCCTGGACTTAGAGCAGCAGCTTACCACCTTTATTACTGGTACAGGGTTTGTGTACCCTGTCATAGGGACATAAAATTAAAAGTATATTTTCCAATATTTTTTCTCAAGAGTCTTTTTCTGCCTCTGATTCAGTACTGGAGTCTGTGACTCACCATTCGCATACATCAAATCACTGTGGAACAATCTCCGCATCTGTGCACGGAAGGTTATTTAGTTTGGATAATCATGCAGACTTCATCTGAACCCCAGCCCTGAAATGTTTTTAGGTTTTCCCTTCTGTAGCTGAGAACCTGAGAGATAAATGCACACAGTACAGTGGAGTGTCTCCATTTGTACTTCAGTTTGGCATTACATGGACAACTCCGTTCTGGCACATGAGGGCACAGTTTAGTGATTTTAGCTAAATTGTGGCTGAATCTCTTTTCCCTTTGTATCTGAGTTGAAAGGGGAAGAGGCGAATTTGTAGGGAGCTGAAATATGGTGTAGCTCTGCAGAGAGTGCCAGCTGTTAAGAGTGTATATGCAGAGAATTCTTTGTAAGATGCTGGCTGGGGGAAGGAAAGTTAGGACCACATGGCGAATGTTAAACATTCAAAGCAGAGCTATTGACCAGTGAATAGTACTGAAGCAGAAAGAAATAATGTGCAGAAACATAGTGTGTGAGGGCTAGGGGATGGAGGGGAGAAGGAGGACAATCCTCTTTTAAAGAAAGGTAACAAGGCAGAGAGAAAGAATGTGTGAGAGAGAAGCCAGCATCATTGTTGCTTTATGACCGTGCACAAGCATGAGGAACATGGTGCTGCAATTGCTGAGCATTCACACAGAAAAGGAGGAAAAAGAAGCAATTTGGAAACCCTATTTGGGAACCCTGACTGACTGGAATACTCATCTATCAGCTGATGAAGTAGAGGTACAAATGTTATGCCTCTGTAATTGTTACCACTGGTGACAAGTAGGAGCACCACAGTCAAGTGTTTCCTTGGTGTTTCCTGTATAAGCCCTTGTTTTTAAGGAGGTGGGGGGAGGGAGACAAACTTTTTTATATAGGTGGGCCCAAGTCAGTAAGTCTGGTTATGGATTTCAAACATCGCAAGGGCTTTGGAGGCATTCGTACGCAGAGTCGTGGTTTGGCTCATAATAAAGATAGAGGCTATTCTGAAAAATGTGTAAGTGATCTTGGACTCTGAGCAACTTAGTATTTTGGTTCAGTTGTATCTCTAGTTCAGTGGTTTTCATGAAGTGTGTCATGAAATTTTGTACAAAGTTAATGGAAATCAGTGTAAAACAAAGATTGTTTCATCTTAAACAATATTCTAACCCAGAGGTTCTCAACCTTTTTTCCATTGCGACACACCTGACAGATGATGTTCCCCTGCATGACACACTACAGTCTGCTGGTTGCGCTTGGGCTGGGAGTGCTTGGAAGGCTGCGGCACTCTGGAGGATGCAGCATTCAGCGACCTGGATGGAGGCAGAGTCAAGCTAGCACAGGCTGGTGCCTTGCTGGTCTGGCTCAATGGCTATGTCTACACTTGTTAATTTAAGTCGACTTAGCTAAGTTGACTTAACAAAGTCGTCCTTAAGTCGACTTTGTTAAGTTGACTTAGCATGTCCACACTCAAGTTTTAAGTCGACTTAGAGGGGACCCTACGAAATTGACCTAGAGTGTCCACACTGGACACCTAGGTCGACTTGTAGGGGCTAGGTGGACCTGGGACAGGTCCACGGTGGCAGGGGGCACCCCTTGCTAAGTGCCAGGGGGCTCAGCCTTTGCCCCATTGTACCTGGGTACAATGGGGCAAAGGGGGACAGGGACCCTGGCAGGGCATAGGGTCAGGGTGGGCAGGGCACTGCCCTGCCCTTTGGGGGGGCACGCCAGGCTGTGGCTGTGCCAGCCACCCTGGCACGGAGGGCAGTGGGGAAGCCCTGGAGCCCCCTAAGTCAACTTAGGGCTACTTCACGTCCACACTGGCTAAGTCGACTTTCTAAAGTTGACTTAGTCAGCAAAGTCGACTTAAAACTAGGTTTTTTAAAGTCAACTTAATTTTTCCTTAAGTTGACTTAAGCAGCTGCTTAAGTCAACTTAAGGAAAGTGTAGTGTAGGCGCAGAGTAAATTAAGTCGACTTAAGCAAGCTTAAGTCGACTTAATTTGTAAGTGTAGACACACCCAATGGGACCAGGTTTATTTTTGTAGGGAAGGCAGTACCCTCTGCTCCCCTCACCCAGCCCAGGATCTCTGGGTTGCAGCCCCTAAGTCCCTTTACTCATCTAGCACTGGCTGCTGCCTGTGTTGGGCAGCAGAGAGTGGCGGGCAGCAGGAGCCCCACGCTGGCTCCAAGCTGAGCTCCCAATTTTCTGTGAAACACTTCCCAGCTCTTTGCGACACACTTTTATGTCCCAGCACAGTGGTTGAGAACTGCTGTTCTCACCAACCAAAATTACAACTCATAAAACTCATGAAAATTAATCATCAAATAGAAACGAGGTATCAGTCTTTCAATTATAAAAGGTGAGCACTCTAAAAGCAGGTGGCCAAATGGAAAATTGAGATTACGTATTTTTTTCCAGTGGATTTTGAAACATTAATGCATTTGATCCTCCTTTAGCTTGTTATATGCACTATGTTGCAAACCTCTCTAGTAAAACCGTAACCACAGTAAATATTAGTAAATGTGACATTTATGAGCAATCAGTTCAGCTGAAAAAAGTGGGTGTGCCATGGAATTGTTTCTCTCACTGAAGTGTGCCATGTTACTGAAAAGGTTGGGAGCCACTGCTCTAGTAGTTTATACAGTATCTGGGTAACTCAAAGGAGAGGCTGTTTTAATTGTTAGTACCTCTGTTCTCTCTACTATCCTACCATGGTCCCTGCTGTGTCACTTAGCATTCCAAAGTCTCTATAAAATCCCTGCACCAAACACAGAATTGCAATTGTTTGCACTCTCAGGGCAGGGCAGTGTCAATAGCAGACCCATACCTGGGTTAGAAATAGCAGATGGCTATAGAGGGAAGCACCCAAATGATCTGTCTCTTTTTGAGTTGATAAACAGAAAGCAAAAGGTTTTACTCTAAATTCCCTGTTAAAACCAACTAGTCTGCAAGGAATCCTGATCTGAGCACTTGTGTTGGGTGGAAATCATTCCCCATAGAGAGGGTAAGGATCAATATGTATTGAGACTCACCGAGTGTGCTCCTTGTCAAGACATGGTCCCACTGGCTCAGGGTTGAGGCCACTGGCAGGCGGAACCACTGGGGAGATGCTAATACTGTTGCCTGTTTCATACGTCTGTGGATAAACAAGGATCTTTGGTCTCTAGGCTATCAATCTAGCACCCTTCACCAGCATTAAATTAACTCTCTCCTTTTAAGGTAAAACCTATGGCAATTGATTGGGAACCAGGGTTCCAACTTCTTTCTAAGGATTTCCAGGAATGCTGGTGTTCACATGTGGGGATGTCATGGACTTTTCCTTTTTGCACAACAATCAACAATATGAAGCAACTACCCAGGCATAGCTGGTTCCCAAGTAACTTTGTTTAAATGGATGCTATCTTATTCCTATACACTACACTTCAGAGGAGAAAAAAGAACAACACTGAAGAGATAGAAGGCTTGCAGAGCTTTATAGCACTGGAGGAGCTTCCATTCACATATAAAATCTCCCTCTCTCTTCCTCATGTAGTTTTAACCGTCATCATCACTGTAATATCTAAGCATTTTACAGAACTATGTGGACCGCTATGTTATCTGATCAGTGCTGATCTCTGGTTCTCGGCTCCCTCTCCTCACACAGGAGGGAAGGGTACCTAATCTTTTACCATTAGTTATTAGTGTTGTGTGCAATATGTGAAAGCCATGTTGATGAGATAGGTCTTGCATTTTGTCCTGTAGGCAGTAAGATTTGCTATCCATTCATGCTAGGTTTTTTATCAGCACAGACAGGAGATAGGTGCCCAGATCCCACTGAAATTCAATGGGACCTGTGTTCTGAGTACCCTGAGGCTCCTTTGAAAAGTGCAACCTTATCTTTTCCAAAGGTCCCAAGCTGTGGGCCAGCCACAGAGAAACTAGTGTCTTCTGCTCACTGAAATTTCATCTGTGTAGCTAAAAAACCCATTGGTCATGAATAGCAAAGTGGTCCTCCAGGGCCCAGCTCACTGAGGGCTTTGAGGAGTAGAATCAGAACCTGGTGTTTGATCTATTGTTCAATAGTGAATGGAGCGCTGGGGGATGTTTTCAGCTCTCTCTCTCTCCATGGGCTGCTGTATGGGAGAATGATTATTCTCACCCATTGGCAGAACTATTAGTTTACTTGCAAGTAGATGTGGGTGGGAACCAGAACTTCTGTTTTGCAGGAACAACAAATTCCAAACATTTCCATGTAATGAAAATATTGAAAAAAAGTTTCAACATCATCAAAACACCTCATTTGGATTTTTTCAAAATGACCATGTTCCCACAAAATGTATTGATTTGGAAGAAAAGGCATTTTCAATGGAAAACGTCTATCAAGAATGTTTCTGCCAATTTTGCTTCGTTATAATCTTTATTTCTGTAATGAGGATTTACAGAAGAGGGGATGAAAAATTGAATGACTGAAAGGAGTCATCACACCTGGTCTGTTCACGTCTCTAAAACAGACATTCTGAACCATCATGGTTAAGACACATGGGGTGCATCTACAGTTAGAAATTAAGTCGACTTAAGGAGGCTTAAGTCGACTTCATTTACTCCACGTCTACACAGGGCTTTCCTTAATTTGACTTAAACTGCTCCTTAAGTCGAATTAAGGAAAAACTAGTTTGAATTAATAACACATCTTTTTAATTCTAACTAGAGCTTAAGTCGCCTTAAGGCAGTGTAGATGCCCTAAGTCGACTTGGTTGACCTAGGGCGGGGGGGACAAGGGAGCCCCAGATGGCTCCCTTGTCCCCTGGGGAGCCCCATTTCCCTTCTCCCCAGACCCGCAGCTTCCCTGCTAGAGGAGCCATGGTCCCAGGGAGAAGGGCTTCCCAGCCAGAGCTCCAGTGGGAGGGGATCCCTCACTAGAACCCTGGCTGGAGAGCCCCAGGGGCTCCCTTCTCCCTGGGAAGCTGCTCGCAGGGCTTCTTCTCCCTGGGACCCCATTGTCCTGGCCAGAAGGGAGCCTGCGGTCTTTTCTCCCCGGAACCTGACCAGTCCTGGGGAGAAGGGAGCAGGGAGAGCCAGCGGCAGCTTGCCGATCTCTGGGAGAACCAGCCCCACGGAGGGGTGGCTCTCCCCAGGATGAGCCGCTAGCAGCTTGCCTGTCTCGGAGAGAGCCAGCCCTGCCCTATGAGGCTGGGTCTCTCCTGGACAAGCCCCCCTTGGCCTAACCAATTGACTTAGAGATTCTCTAAGTCGACTTCATAAGGTCATCTTTAAGTCGACTTAAGAGGCTGTGTAGACTCTTTGTCGACTTAATAAGGTCGACTTAAAGTCGACTTAATAAAGTTGACCTAAGTTTCTAAGTGTAGGCATAGTCGTGGAGGCTGATTCTGCCAGCCTGACTCACTGTTGTAAATGGAGCTCCTTGTAGAGCAACAAACTACTCAGTGTGAATAATTAACGCTGGCAGAGTCAAGTCCTTCACTTCTCCTTACTTCAGTTTCCCAGGTAAAATAAAATGCCCCACATCGGGGTAGGAAGACTTAATTAATAAAGGCATAAGAATGTCCATACTGGGTTAGACCAATAGTCCATCTAACCTTGTACCCTGTCTTCTGACAGTAAACCAATGTCAGGTGAATGAATAGAATAGGCAATCACAGAGTGATCTATCACCAGTTATCCACTCCCAGCTTCTGGAAGTCAGAGGTTTAGGGACACCCAGAAAATGGGATTGCATCCCTGACCATTTCAGCTAATACCCATTGATGGACCTATCTTCCATAAACGTATCTAATTCTGTTCTGAACTCTATTGTAGTTCTGGCCATCACCACATCTCCTGGCAGTGAGATCCACAGATGGCCTGTGCGTTGTGTGAAGTACTTCTTTATGTTTGTTTTAAACCATCTGCCTATTAATTGCATTGGCTGACCCAGGTTTTTGTGTTATAGGAAAGAGTAAAACAACATTTTCTTATTCACTTTCTCCACACCATTCATGATTTTCTGGAAGACCTTTATCATATCTCATCTTGGTTGTCTCTTTTCCAAAACTGAACAGTCCCAGTCTTTTTAATCTCTCCTTAGATGGAAGCTGTTCCGTACCCTTAATCATTTTTATTGCTTTTCTCTATACCTTTTCCAATTCTAATATATATATTTTTAGATGGGGTGACCAGAACTGCACACAGTGTTCCAGTAGTGGACATACCATGGTTTTATATAGCGTTATTATGATATTTTCTGTCTTGTTATCTATCCCTTTCCTAATGGTTCCTATCATTCTGTTAGCTTTTTTGAATGCAGTGGATTCAGTGTAGCCTGGAATCCCTTGGTGGATTCTCTTTGGCAGGTCTGTAGAACTTATTGCTGTTTCTCTCTACCAACAGGCATGTCTGGCTGCTATGGGCTTTCATGCACCTCAGAGGTTCAACAGACCCTATGCTATGGTCAGCCAAGCTTGGCCTGGGGCTGGCATAAGCAGTGGTTCTGTTAATCTTTCTTTCCTCCATTGTTGTAGGATTTCAGAGCAGGCACAGAGCTCTGTAAGGTACACTATAGTGCAAACACTAGCAGTGCAATAATTTTTAAAAGAACAATCTTAAAAAAAAAATTTTTTTATTGGTTTCCTAAAAATGTTGTGGTTTTTTTCCTTGTTGACAATTGGATGACCTATCCTATGGGATACCATAAGCCACAGAAAGCATTTAATCAGTGACAGCCTGAGGGAGCACAGGCAGCTCTTAGCGGGTTTATTTTCATTATTACAGCAATTTTAGGGCGGCCTGCTGCAATTCTCACTTGCAGGGAGGTATTAAATTGAAATTATCCCAGATGTAATTGTCACACAGAATAATCCTGGACATGCTGAATGTAATGCTTTTCCAAGCTGTGGTTTTTATCACCCAAGTAAGTGCCAAAAAACACTTGTAGTCAAGAGCTTAAACTGAACTCTGCCTTTTCAGGAGCCAGGGTGTTTAGCTGTAATTCTACTGGGAAACATCGGAGCAGGGTAGAAGAATCATGTTAGAACTTTTCATTCCTTCTTATTCTAGTGACAAATTTTCACATTCATTGGGCCCACTTCTCCTCCTGCTCAGACTGGTGTAAAGCAGGAATAACACCACTGGAGCGACTCAGATACAAAACCGGTCTGGGCAAAGACTCGATGCATTGTGCTCACTGTCAGATATGCAAAGCATGACTCAAAGAAGCCTTACTTCCAGGAGCCAACTATAACTGGACTTGAGCCACAGAGTTCAGAGCCAGAAGGGAACTTCCCAGCATGATGGTGCACTTGGACCTCAGATCCAAGTCTGCACTGCTCTGCGCCTTGTGTGGTCATTTATACCTAGCCAATGTGGATGTAAACCGTACCAGGTGAGAACAGTGGTGCTTTACACCATTTGATAGGTGCAAAGCCAGGCCAACAAGGTGCAGGGCAGTTGACACTAGGCTCTTGGGGTTTTGATTCAGCTCATTATGCAGAGTTTGGATCCAATCTTGGAAGTGTTTGGATTTGAAGTTTTGGCTGTACTACCAATTTCCTACCTGAAGAAAACCTTGGCTGCTCACTAATCAGATTGGTACTGTACATACATGATTGTACTGAGCTTTAAAGGTGTCTTACACCCAAAGACAAGGAGTCTGCATCATATCTCTGTGAAATCAGTAGATCTGCACATCTCCTAAACGGTTCCCCTGTGTGGGTGGTATGTTTTGCAAGTGCTTTCCGCACCCTTTCATTGTGCTGTCAAAAATATCATACCATGTTTGATACACAGAACTCCTTCTTAGGGCCATGTTCAAGAGTGGTGGAAGGATACACACCTGGGAGCAGTTAGGAGATACAATAATTGTTCATCACTAACATGGAGAGAGAAATCCTACAGTCTGTACCTAGGCCTATGCAAAGCAAGCAGCATTCAGATCAGAGACAAGTTCCAGAGGGGTAGCCATGTTAGTCTGTGTACAGCAAAAACAAGAGTCCTGTGGCATTTTAAAGACTAACAAATTTCTTCAGGCATAAGCTTTCGAGGGCTGCAGCCCAATTCATCAAATGCCTCTGACGGAGTGGGTTGGAGCCAAGGAAAGCTTATGCCTGAAGAACTGTGTTAGTCTTTAAGGTGCCACAGGATTCTCGTTTTTTCGGATCAGAGAGGTTTTTTAGTTTTAATTCTCATATAGGTTAATAGGAAAATCTCTACTGTGATTGCCAGTGTAGGACACAGGAATCATAGAAGATTAGGGTTGGAAGGGACCATCTAGTCCAACCCCTGCTCAAAGAAGCACCAACCCCAAGTAAATCATCTCAGGCAGGGCTTTGTGAAGCCAGGCCTTAAAAACCAATAAGGATCGAAGTTCCACCACCTCCCTAGGTAACCCATTCCAGTGCTTCACTACCATCCCAGTGAAAAAGTTTTTCCTAGTATGCAACCCTAGACTTCCCCCACTGCAACTTGAGACCATTGCTCCTTGTTCTGTCATCTGCCACCACTGAAGAACAGCCTAGTTCCATCCTTTTTGGAACCCTGCTTCCTGCAATCAAATCCCCACTCACTCTTTTCTTCCGCAGATCAGAGTGACATGGAACAGAGGGCACAGCATAGTGAGTTGCTCTTTGGTAGCTCGGTTCTCATCATCCCTGAAATGTAACTCAGATAAATGAAAGGAGTTGCACGTGAGCCAATATCATCAGTCCTTCTCCTATATCCTGAAGGACTCTGAACCTTCAGAATCTTCTGAGAAGGGAAACATGATTCATTTTGGATAACACACAGTGCAGCTCTGACCAGTGTGCAGTGGCAGTTATAAAAGAGCATACAAGTGCTTGAGTGGGATAGAGGACCTCATGGAAAATGTGATGAACATTAGCTGTCCTACTGCATTCCAATTCAGCTGTTTCACTTTACGGGTATAGTGAAGGCTAAAAAGACCCTAAAACAGCAGCAAAGATGTTAGAGGTTTATCTGGATTTACTGAGTCAGATACTCATCTGGTGTAAATCAGTATAGCTCTCTTGAAGTCAGTGAAACCAGCTGAGGATCACAATGTTACCAGATCTAAGATGATTTAGTTTGTAGTGAAACCTGTCTCTTCTTTCAATTCTTTCCCAGTGGCCACTTGGTGTAATTAAAGAAAGTGAATTTAGAACCAATTAGAGCCAGTTCTTTATTTGTCTTATCGCAAACCTCTAGAACTCATTGCCCCAAGAAGTCAGCAAAACAAACTCCATGGCTGAATTTAAAACTGGGCTGGCTAGTTGTATAGTTTTCCTGACTGTTGTTGTCTGTGGAGAGATCTGAAGGGATTTTTTCCCTCAGTAGTATGTACAGCATTGTACAGAGTTAGGTGTCTTGTGAGTGTTCATTTTTCTCTGAAGCTTCAGGTGCTGGCTACTGCCGACTGCAGGATTGAAGCAGAGAGGCCAATAGGGTGATCTGGTGCATCCTTTTCAGCAGTAACTGTAATCAGGGTCATAAATGAGCATTGGTGGCAGAACAGATCACATGGTTTGTAATGTGTTTTCCTTTTCTGGGGAGGGGCCTGAACAAAAGCTACAGGTGTGTCTGGAGTTGCCTTGAGATGTTCAGCAAGTTCAACTAGGATCTTCCCTTGTAGATTTGAGCCTTCTGTACTCTATTTTCTAACTCTCACTTATCATCCTGCTAGTCTGTGCACCTGCAGGACTAAAAGATCAATAGACAAAACTGCATTGGAGTTCACTCCTATAAAGAGAGATTTCTCTCTTTTTCTGTGGTTTTAAATTCACCACATAGAGTGTAAATTAAACAGAACAAACCATAAGTGATTCCTTCTACTCTGCTGAAGTAAACATAGACAAAATAAACAGGCTCAGTTAAAAAAGATCTCAGTTGATACTCCAAGCCTTCTGAGACAACAGTGAGAATGCCACAAAAGTGCTAAAATGGGACGTTGACTAAAAGTCTTATGGATAAATTCATGCCAGAACCTTGTGCTGAGGATCTGCTTTTTTATCTCAGTCTTTCTGGTGTCAGTGGGGAATAACTCCATGAAAGGCAGTGAGTCAGATCAGCAACAAGTCCCAGAGCTTCTATGGCAGAAGAGCCAATCAAATATATCAGAAGAGACTTTTAGAAACTGTTTTTCGTGTAAGAGACAGATTTGTTTTCTAATTTGACAGAGAAACCCATTGATAGTGATGAAAGGCAAAGTCTTGGGGATCCATCTACAAAGTTCCTGTGGATCGCCTGAAACACTAGAGGCATGAACACTGTGGGATGCACGTGGCCAGAGGGAAAGGCCTGTACATACAATGGGCTTTGGGAGATTGTTCTTCATTCATCCAATCACTTCTATAGACTGACATAGAACTTCTTCACATGTCATTTTACACGAGGTTATTTTTACCATAAAAGACCGAGAAGCGAAAGAATACCCATGTATGGGAACAATGAAGCATTGTGAATTGTTAGTTACATTATGGCAATACCAGAATCCCTAGCTGTTTGAAATTGAGGTCCCATTGTGATGAGCACTATACAAACATTAACTAGAGGCAGTCCTTGTTCCAAAGAGCCTACCAGCTAAACAGACAAGATAAAAGATAGGAGGAGAAACTGAGCCACAGGGAGGTGAACTGATTTGTCCAAGTTCATTGACACATGCACAGGAATAGAACCCAGGTCTCCTGCCTTTCAGCCTGGAGTTATATCTATTAGATCATATGAACATGTCTTTTAGCCTCCTTGAGAAAACAAATGCTGTAGAAGGACAGCAAAAAAGCTGATATTATAACCAGACTTCTTTGCTTCTCCTCTTAGGGAAACATGTTCTAATAACCCAAAGTATCAGCTGACTGCAGTTTTCTCCCCAGTCAGGACTGAAATCTTAATCTCTTTAACTCTCTTAAAGGCTATGTCTACACTTGCAAGTTAGTTTGAATTAAGGAAACTTAATTCGAACTAACTTAAGCCTTGGCCACACTAGGCTTTCATTAGTTCGAATTAAGGGCTTCCTTAATTCGAACAAATAACTTTGATTGCTTAGTTCGAACTAACCCTTAATTTGAAATAGTTTGAATTAAGTCAATGTGGCCATATTAGTTCGAACTAACTGCTTAGTTCGAACTAATCGGCAGATTGACCTTCATGCAATTGACTAATTCGAACTAAACAAGTGCCCTGCATGGACATGACTAGTTCGATCTACCATTCTAGCGGGGCCATGCTAGTTCGAATTAAGTTAACCAAAATTAGTTCGAATTAGTTAGTTCGAATTAACTAATTCGAACTAGCTTTTGTAAGTGTAGATATAGCCTTTGGTTCTGTGAAATGCTACACACTGTGTACTTGTTTGTAGGTTCAGCTCGCTCAGTTAGAAATGGAACTAAGCACATGTTTGCAGAAGTGCATGACTTTGAAAATGAAGAGCCTCTCTGTTCTGTCAATGTAATGCTGGCAGCTCCAAGAGGCATCAGAAATGGAAAGGAACGTTGAGTGGTGGTTAGAGCAAAGCCTGGGGGGCCAGGTTACCTAGGTTCTAATCGTGGCTCTGCTGCTACCTCAGCATGTAGCCTTGGAAACTCGCTTAACCTCTGTGTGCCTCAACTGACTTTGCTATACAGTGGGAGGAATAATACCAGTTATACAGTATTGTTAGCATAAATAATTCATGTGTATGAAGAGCTTTGAGATCCTTAGATGAAGGGTGTAGAGAAGCACAAAGTGTGACTGTAGCTACGTCCGAGACATATTCTTTATGCATTTGCTCAAACACCAAGTAGGACTGGATGAGCTGATGTTTTCAGTGTGACATGATCACTTCTCAGCCAAAAGAGCCCCAAGAACTGGAAGCCCATCCCAAGCCTTCGGGAAGGGGCCAATTACAGGGTAAGAATCCTGTGCCCTGTGTGTCAGTCCCCAAAGTGCAGGAGAAGAATAGGGCTAGTCACATAATCATGCATTTGGCCCTCTCCCACCATCCAACCACCAAGGATGAATTCTCACCAAAGCAGAGAGCTCTTCTGGGTTGGCCCCACTGCATAATTCTGTTTCAGTTGTGATGTGATAGTGTTTGTGCCAGATGGGTTCGTCTGTTTGGGTTCCTGATGTACTATAAGCCACTATGTGGCTATGAGCTGAGCCTCTTTGAAGATGTCCATTGCTAGTTACAGTAAGATTACCCCGACCCAGAAACAAAGCTGGAAGGGGAATGGTATAATTCCCAGTCATCTTGTCCCATGCAATAGGATGTTATAGGTTCTATGTCCAACAGAAATGAATAGCTCAGAAACCCATTATTTTAGTAATGCAAGTAATGCAATCCTGAATGAGAGCCATCAGCCTTTACACAGCACCTTTACTGCTTGTGTTTATTGAATAAGATACCATTTTACAATCCAGAACTTGAGTGATATGTGTATCTTTTCCATCTACTTAGATGTACTACTTTGCACTATCGTCCAGATCTTCCATCAACAAGTATCATCATCACCTTCCACAATGAAGCCAGGTCCACCCTATTAAGAACTATCAGAAGGTAAGACAGACTTATGCAAAGGTATATGAGAGGGCAGTATGGTTATTACGATTCACCTCCCCCAAAAAAATGTCTGCCACTTTCCTCACAGTATGACAGATATTTTGAACATTTTGAAAAAAAGCTAGACATTTACATGAACAAGAATAGCATTTTCAGTTACACTTGCTAGGACAAAATTACGAAGGCTACCAACCTAGGTCTTAAGATGTTTTCTAGCTGAGAATAGCATGAGATCTGACCCCTGGTATATAGCTTTTCACAAGGAGGTGCATTATGGAGTGGACAGCTGTGGCTTTCTTTGCAGAATCTGACCATGGTCACTGTCAGGAGCAGGATACAAGTCTATATGGGTCTTGTGATGACAGTTTTTCTTTGCATTTCACTATCAGTGATGAGCTGTGTTTTGGCATAGTCAGCAAAGGTATTTGTGGGTTTGAGGAGGTCTACTTTAGTATCATTTTTGAGCCTCTCCATTGACAGCTGTCGCCCACGTATGATGTGTAGCAGGATGCCCCTGGCCAGGCTGGGGTAACCCCTGGTACTGAGCCCTAAATTAGTAGGTATAAGAGGCAGGTGTATGAACCCTTCTGGGGTAGGCTAATGAGGAGCAGTTGTGGGGCTAACCAGAGGGTGTAGCTGCTGTGCAGGGTGAGCATCCCCTGACTTAGGAGTGGGGAAGTGAGGCCCTAGGGGCTGCTAAAACCTGTCTATATCTTAGGAACTGGTGGTGGGTTAAGTTAAGATTAATAAAGAGCACTGGTGGGAGCAAGCAATTGAGGTCTGCGTGTGATTTGGTCAGCAGAAGGTCAGATCACTGGAGGAGGGGCGGATGCGTGATGCCAGGAAGGAGAGTTAACAGAAGCTCTGACGGGTCTCAAAGAGAGCACATATTCAGTGATAGTTTCCAAGCTCTTCTAAATGAGCTATGGCGAGGTCTGGGCACATGGTCATTCTTTCACTGGTTGGTTTGTTCTTGGATGTAGTTTACTGTAGGGTGAAATAGTATATGCTTCATTATCATTGCAGGTTTTCTAAAAGAAGCATTTAATTTCAATGTGTGTCTGGAACCCACAGAACTCTTTTCTATGGAATGGAAAGATTTCTTGTAACCTATCAACACCTCTGTCAGCAATGATCAGATGCGTTAATGTTTGACAGGTGAATTTCATGCTTATGTAAGTGAGGGAAGGCTAGAGAGTCATCAAGTTTAAGGCTAGAAGGACCACAGAGCTTCTAGTTTGACCTCCCATATATCACAGGAAGTCAACACCATCTGGCCACCCCCACACCAAGCAAATCACTGGGATTAGACCAAAGTATTATGGCCTTCAGGAGACTAAACTAGTGTGTGCCCCAGGCAGAGAACAGGAGGGACTGCAATGCATCAGTGCCTGAGGCCCCTGGAATGGCAGGGAATTGATTTAGTAACATCACTGCCTGGAGTGAGGTAATAGGCTCTAGTACATGCCCATACACAACTCCTGTTAATCCACTGAGTGACAGTAGAGCCTGAAGTTCATGCAGATACTGCATAAAGTTACTTCTCTGTGTCTCAATCATGATTTGCATCTGCTCCTCCTATCACAGCTCTGGGGCTCTCCTGAGCTAACTCTGCCAAACATGACCAACTGTATTGTCTTGGTAATATGGATAAATGTCTGCAGAGTGTGGCGTATACTTGCAAAATTTCATTTGTGTCCATTCCAACTCAGATCACATCCTCAGCTTCTGTAAACCAGCGTAATTCCAGTAAAGTCTATCAAAGATGGTTATAACTGGGAGAAAAGAGAAAAAATAGTTGAGACGGGCTGGAGCTATTTATGTCCAATCCTGTTTCATCTCAGGTGATGTTTGGGATTTAGCTGGAGTTGGTAGGGGTGGCGATATCATCTGAGTCCCTCTCTCCCTCTGGCCCGATCTTGCCGTGCTGCCCCCCCCCACCCCCCAGTTGGCTCTCCGCCACCATGCTGTGCCACCACTCCCCAGGGCCAACTCCCCACTGCTGCACCAGCCCACATGAGAGTGTTATTGCCCACCCCTGAGCTAGGGCTCAACAAAACCAGAGCGCCAGGTTGCCATGGTGACTAGGATTTGTAGCCTGGCTCCTAGCTCTGCCATAGAAATACACCAGAGGAGCACCTCTGGCAACCAAAAATAAAACTGCTGGTGCCTAGCTGGGATCCATTTTTGTCAATCCCGTGTTACTATAGGTTATTGAGACATCTCACATACTTTTACATCTGATTTACTCATTTGTTAATTTGTTGGCTTAATTATCACAACACTCAAAACCTGATTTTGGACTGCTTCAAGATCTAGCCTCTTATCTTTAAAGCCAGCAATGGACAAGGGGTTTAGTTCTCATAGAGACCACTTCCCCTGCCACGTTTACATATAACAGGAGGTCTCCAGTGATAGCACTGGGCAATTCCTGGTACCTAAGGTCAAGATGAGTCCACCTCTTACTGCATTTATTATGGTCCAGTGATGATCTCATTACTTCAAAGTAGCTTTCCCCAGTAATGGAGTAGCAGAATGATGCAGAAGTGTTACTCCTGGGAGACAGCCTCTAGAGTGATGATGACATGTGAAAGTGTTAGGACTATAATATACTCCTCATATCATGCCTCACTGCTGTGGTTATACAAACATAGTCAGATAAAGTAGATATATTATAATTATGGTTGGAATACAAATGCAAATAAGTAGATTTTCTTTTTATCCATGATCCTCTATCATATTTTTCTCATGGGATTTTCCTGGATTTCCATGTCATTAGGATTTCCTTCATCCTTTTTCTTCTTCTCCACGGAGGTGTTTTGTTTGATTAGGTTACACTGCATCCTCTCGACTTGTGATTTTGCTTACAGCTTCTGACTGTGCAGCTTCCCCTCCCCTCTTACATCTCTGTCCACTCTGGCTCAAATATTTTATCTGCATCTCAAGGGTTGGTTCTAGTTACAGCATCTACTTCCCACAGGATAATCTCAAAATGTCACCAAGTCCTGCGGGTATTTTCTTTCCAGCCACACCACAATGGCTTGGAATGGTAAGTTTCTCTCTTTGTTCTGAGTCAAATCCAGGGCTGGACAAACCTGCACAGATTAAGGCAAGCAAATTGAAGGTCAAGCAAACCCAATCCCAATCCCCCACCTCACACTTCCTTGGGGTGGGTCACGAGAGCTCTTTTGTACTGGTCATTGAAAAATGACTGGCTTTTTCATACTGCCCAAGCTGATGGGATCGGCTCCTGGAGCCAGTGCTATTTCCCTCCACTGGTTGTGATGCTGAAGTTGGGTCCAGCAGTGTTCGTCTGCATTCACTGCTGAACAGGTTGCCCTGCCCTTGATCAGACACCGGGGGTACATCTACACTGGAGGCTCTGTTAAATCATCTTAACAAGGTCAACTTTAAGTCAACTTAAAGTTGACCTTGTTAAGTTGACTTAGAGAGTCCACACTGAACACTCCTGTCGACTGCCTGTGTCCACATTGGCAGGTGCTGGGTTGACAGAGGAGTAGTGCATTGTGGATAGCCCTGGGAGGGGGCCTGGAGGCCAATTAGGTCGATTTAAGGGCTTCCCCATCTACACTGGATTAAGTCAATTTAGTAAGGTCGATTTAAGCCTTAAGTCGACCTTCAGAGGTGGTGTTATTAAGTCAACTTAAGGATGCTCTTAAGTCGATTTAATAAAAGCCCAGTGTGGATGCAGTCGTCTGTAGGTCGACTTAACCTTCCTTAAATTGACCTAAGGCTTCAGTATAGAAGTACCCAGGGAGCATCAGCTGTTGTTCAGAAAGAGCACTGCTGATTTAGTTTCTGTCTCATCTTGGTTCAGCTCCAATCATGCCCCCTCCTCCATTTCCTGCCTGCTTTTGGATCAGTTAGTGTCTCCTCTTAGGCTACTTTAGCATAATTTTTCAGGCCCAGTACAAACTTGTAACCCAGGTAATGGGGATTGCAGCCAGAACTGGACCCCCAAGGGTCTCCAAGCCCCAGTAAAGTATAACCATTTTCCACCCCCATGTGGATGCCTTGGCCCTCTGACTGGTGTGTTGCTTCTCATTTAGCAAATGCTTGGCTTAATTAGATTTTACTAATATCTGCTCCATTACATCCTTAACATTTTGACTAATTTCCATGTGTCAATCAACATGAAATCTGTCTTAATACTCTGTTCTTCTGTGTCAGTTTCTGTCAGTGTATGTGAAACAACAAGAATCATACCTACTTCTTGTACAGCAGTTTCATCAGTAAATCTCGACGTGTAAAGGACGGTGGGGAAACTGAGGAACAGAGCAGTGCCTTGATTTGCCCAGGGTCATCCAGAAAGGCAGTGATATAGCCTGGAATAGAACCCAGGCACCCAGAGTCCCAGTCAAGTATTCAATCCACTATCTTTTTTAATTAAGCCTCCCACTACCACTGGGAAATTCGTCTGCACTATCCATCCTTGTGTTGAAGCAGAGAAACTGGCAGCGACCACAACAGGGGTTAAAGAAAGCCTTTGGACCCAGCTAGCTCTGCCCCACTGTACCTCCAGGCTGCAGTCAGTGCCAGGCCTGGAGGTGGGGATAAAAGAAGGGAACCTGACCCAGTTCAGGGCTGACTAGGGAAGAGGCAGGAGCTAGCTGTCTCCCTGCCTGAAGGGATGGAGCACCAACCTGCCAGCCAGCTAGGCATCCATCTAGATGTAAGGACTGGTCTCCTGCAGAGAGAGACTGAGGAGGACTCCCCAGCAGAGGGTATAACTGATTGACTGAACCTCAGAGATACTGTGGGGCAGAGGCGTCGTTGTCGTCGGGCTGGCAGGGCGCCAGCCCCGGGTAGAAAAGCCCGAGCCCCGAATCTATTTTCCCCAGCAGGCACATGCGCATCCAGGCAGAACGCTGCGTTCCGCCCAGGGGCCCCAGCAAAGCTGCAGACTCCTGCTGAGGCCAGGCTGGGGAGATTCAAATCTCCCGCCCTGAGCATGCTCAGACAGAGCGTGCTCAGGGTGGGAGTGGCCTGGCCCAGAAGCGGCTCTGCCGGCCGTCCCTGCAGCTCCGAGCCTCCGGCCAGGTAAGGGGGTTGGGGGGAGGCAGCAGGCAGCAGAGCCGGGAAAGGGTCAGAGGAGCCGGGAAAGGGGCTGTGGGGGGCAGAGGAGCCGGGAAGGGGCCCTAGGCCTCATCCGGCCACGCTGCCTGCCCGTGGTGGTGGTGCGCGGCGGCGGCAGAGGGGCAGGATCAGGCCCGAGGGGCCGGCGTGCGATGGCGGCGGGAGCAGAGCGTGGCGGCCGGCAGCATGGCCTAATTCGGCCACTCTGCCGGCTGCTGTGCTCCACCGCCGCAGGCCGGTCCCGGGCCTTTGTAGTCAGAGGCTAAGGTAAGGGGGGAACGCGGAGACCGGGGGTGGGAATGGAGGGGTCCGGACTCACGAGTCGATCGAGCAAGGGGTCAGGATGGGGGGCTGGGGAGGGATGGATGGAGTTGAGGCCTGGAGAGGGGTCATGGGGAGAAGGAGACTGGCTGGGGGCTGGGAAGCAGTGGAGAGGGCTATAGGCAGCTGAAGGGGGACTGGGTGGGGAGCTGGGCGGGGGATGGATGGAGTTAGAGGCCTGGAGAGAGGTGAAGGGGACATGGGGACAAGGAGACTGGTGGGGGCTGGGGAGGGGATTATGGATGGCTGGAGGGGGACTAGGTGGGGGGCTGGGGAGGGATGGAGGAGGTTGGGGGACTGGAGTGGGGGTTAGGGATGGAGGGGTTTGGGGTGTGTGTGGAGGGGGTTTGGGGGCTGAAGGGGGGTGGAGTGAAGACGGGGGAAGCTGGGGAGTTAGGAGGGCTGGAGTGGGGGTTTGGGGACAGGGGTGGGCTGGGGGCCACAGCCCTGGATCTTTTTGCTATCCAGCAATGCCCCTGCTGTGGGGCTTGCCTTCACTAGTTTGCAGCTGCGTGTCCAAGGGAGCCTGAGACCACAGCCTGGTGCTGTCCAGATCCCAGAAGAAATCCTGAGGGAAGCAAAGCTGCCTGGTAGATTGCATCAATCTGAACAGACTGAGGGAAGTAGCCCAGAGCAGTGGATTCTGACTCCCTGCCAGGAGGGACACCAACCCACCAACCCTGTTCAGAGCTCGACATACACAGGGCCCTGGACTAGGACCTGGTAGAGAGGGGGAGCCTGCGTCACCCTACCCTGCTCCAGCCTTAAAGGCTGAGGTAACTAGGCTGCCCAGCCACCCAAGCCCTGTTCCAACCCTCCTTTTATAAATGGGAATAAAGTGGGGCAGGAGATATTGTTTGACTTGTCCATTCACAGAGAGTGAGTGGCAGAGTCCAAAAGAGAGCTCAGGCTCTAAATGCTAAACAACATTGCCTCTTTGTTTCACTGTTTATCTTCTCTCTGCCATGGGGTCCTTCTCTTCAGCGTAGTTCATGAGTGCTGTACAGTGCCTACTGCAGTGGGGTTTGGGTCCAAAACTAGTGTTCCCAGGTGCTCTGTGATAATAATAAAGCTTTGTCCCTGGCTAGGGGTCAGTGTGGTGGGGTTTTGGCCCTGAGTTTGCTTTCCTGGCAATGGAATAAATAATGACCATTCCCAAGAGCTTTCATCATAACTTCATGATAAATATAAGGAGCTAAAAAGGGGAAGCAAAATTGCAAGTTGTAAAATTCACAAGAATGGGGAAAAGCTGCAGTTCAACATTGCAGAATACTAACAGGACACATCAGTCCACTGGAGCATGTTGAGTATATATACTGAAGACGCACCAATGGTGGGGAAAATTTACCATTAGCAGTTCTTTGAACTTGAAAGTAAGTTTCAAATTGACCCTGCTTTCAGTCTTTTCCATAGAATCCGAGATCGTTACTAGCTTAAATACTCATCTAAAGAGGGTTTTAGCTTGAATACTTGAATGTTCATTGCAAACAAATTTGAATTGGAGGGTAAAATCTGTATGTCATGTGCAGTCCTAGTCAGCGGCATGAGTGATCCAGTCAGGATATGGAAATAATGTTGTGTGACTTCTTTCAGAGGCCAGTGTGATACAACTTGTAGATTTCACACTTTGAACATTTGCAGTGAGCCATTTGTGAGCAAACTGCGTCCCAAAAATTAGTCACTGAAAGATTATGAAGATTATATTGGATACTTAAGCAGTTCAAGACAACCATGATCTGTTCCCCCATAATTTGCCAACATGGGGGGGGGGGGGGGAGAGGCAAAATTCACTGAATGCTTGATTCTCTGGGGTTTATTTTCAGCATTGGTACATATGTGAACATCTCTGGGATTAGGTAGCTTGCTATATGCCAAGACAAAAAACAAACAGAAAGAGGCTTGGGAGGGAGAAAGGAGTGACAGATGGGAAGAAGGCAGGCATTGTTGTTAAGCATATAGTGCCCTGGGACTCAGGAGACCTGGAGTCAATTCCTGGCTCTGCAACAGATTTTGTGTGTGACCATGGGCTAATCACTTAATTGCTCTGAGCCTAGTCCCCTATCTGTAATTTGGGGCTAATTGCACTGCCTACCTCACAGGGCAGTGGTGAGGAGGATAATACGTGAGATATTTAAAGACTATTGTGATAGGGCCATATAAATGCCTGAAAAGAGAGAGAGTGAGAAAGCTGCACCTCAGCTGTCTGCTCTACTTACCATCCTTTTTTTCCTTTCCCACATTCTTTTCTATCTGTTCTCTTCCTCTGCTTTCTACAAACTTGAATTAAAAAAGAAAACATCATGTCATTTTCCTGCTTCTGCTGCCCTGCTCCTTTGTAGGGGAAGTTGAAGGAAATCCACAGTGGCATAACAGTTATTGGAGAGTAAGGAACAATGCTGAAGTGAAGGAACTGGACTCCAAAAGGGCTGGATCAATTGTAAAGGCTCTTAACATTACTAAGAACATCTTACCTGTATGTAACTCCGTCTATCCAGGATGATCCCAGGGTGCTTTGCAAACTATATAACATGGATGCAGGAATATCTCCTTCATCTCCCACTGAAGTGCAGTCACCTCTGGGGTGGAACACTGTGTTTTATGAGCTTGATCTTGAGAAGCATCCATCCAAGTAATTGGTTTTCAGGCGGTTCAGCACATTGCAAAAATTGAAGACAAATCATGAACTGAAATCCTGAAACAATGAGGGAGACAAAATGTAATTCCATAGACTGGAATCTGATCAGAACAGCAAGGTTGATGCCTCTTTGCCCGTAAATTGGGCCATCGAGTGTCTTTAAAAATCCCAGATTCAGCTCAATTAACTTCAGTAGAGATACGTTTGCACCAGCTGAGGATTTAGCCCTATATTTTAACCTTTTCCTTGAACTGCTCCTGCTCTGTTAATATCCAAGGACATAGCCAAGTTAGGACAAGGCTCAGTCCCATGTATAGTATCAGTCTGAACAGAGTTTTAATAATACTGTAACCTAGGTCCCAATTGTGATAGGTGGGACCTTACCTTTTCCAAGGATCTAATCCAGGGGTCTGCAACCCAAAAGATAAGAAGAGCCATTTTTGAAAATTCCTTCAATAACAAAGTGTTTTGAGAGCCACAATGGGTGTAGCCTCCTGGTGGGAGGTGCAGGGAGGTGAACCAGAATTTCTGCTGCAGGGTCCCCTTATGCAGGGGGGGGAAACCTGGAGCTTGGCATGGGCTACCTGTGGGGTCCCTGGTGGCTGGGAGAAGCCCAGAGCCAGGCATGGGCCTCCTGCAGGGTACCCCGGTGGTTGGGGGAGCCCAGAGCCGCAAGGGGGTAGCCAAAGAGCCGCATGTGGCTCCAGAGCCACAGGTTGCAGACCCCTGATCTAATCTCTTCTACTGCTAACATCTGACTTTGACTCAGCCTCTCCTGGTTGCATAGCACGGCTCTTTCTCTTTTCTTTAAGTGTGCCGTTTCCATCTTGCTCTTTCTTTCATTTCTATAGCCAGATTTCCATTGATTTCACAACTGCCCCACCTTAGCCTTTCAGCTTCAGCTGTGGTATGCTGTCAAGGCCCCTCATGTTGGGATACAAGTAATTTTACTCTGCTTTGTGGTCATTTTTTTATTCTTTAAATCTACAGTCTGGGTCTTCAGAGTTGGGGTCCAGAGGCTTAATTATTTGCCTCTCAAGGATAACTGCAAAACACCCTTCAGAAAAATCTTGAAAGGAGCACTGCACATCCCAGGTCACATATTTAGGTAATTAATTAGATAATCATGTCTTCCATTTTGGAATACCAACAAGTAGAAACATATGCTTTCCTTGGCAGTTAACACCCTGTAACCTCCCCAGTCCAGGTAATCTGGTGTGTAAACTACAGTTGCTGAGAAAAGAGTGGTGAAACCATGCATCTAGTCACTAGGCAGTATATCGGTACTTTATAAAGGCTGTGCCATAGTTCAAATTATTCTAATTAAAAGAGCAAAAATGAGCCAGGTTTTACTCTGAAACTGTATAATTAGCATTTTGTGCTGACTATTTTTTCCTCTCTTTTTTTTAAACCCTGGCCATTTTTTAAATTGGCTAATCATCTCTGACAGTGACTAAATATACAGCTCTACATGCGTTTTTACCGTTTGATGTTAACATAAGAGAACTCTTGAATTTCAAAGAGCTGTTGGGTATTTGAGAGAATAAAATGTGGAAGTTGCAGTGTAATCAAGGCTCATTATGGTTCTTCTTGGTCTAATGTCTCTCTCTCTCTCCTGCATAATTAGTCATTTTGGATTGTTGGAACAGTTCATTTCAACGGATATTGCCTCTTCTCTCTCGCTGTGTCTGATTTCAATGACCATGACCTCCAATCCCTTTCGTACTTTAGTATGCTGTTGGGTTTTCTTTCACAGAACCTGTTACATTGTCATGGAGAGAATTATGGGTTCGTAAATACAGACAGATAAAGGTCTGGAAACATTTTATAAACCAGCAAGTATTATGGGATGATAAAAATGCACACCAACAAAAGTTGTAGGCTGAGATCTGCATATATTGGTCTCTTTTATCTGCATCCACATGTCCCCTACCTTAGTGTTCATTTTACACTGATAATTATTTACAGGTGGCATTTATGGACCTGATTCTATAGCCACTTACTGCTGGGAGTAATGAAGAGAATCCCTAAGAAATGCAAATGACTAAGAAAGATGGAACCTACACTTATGATGAAAAATTTGAGTTACACTCTGCTTGGTTACCCTAGCATAATCTAGATTAAATCTAGTGACACCAAGGAAGCTACATTGGTGTCAAGTCAGAGTAACTCAGAACAAAACCTCACCCTTATTTGCGAACTGACTTTAGGTAAATTCAATGAGCTAAACCCTGAGATCTTTCCCTTTGATAGCAATGGATGTTTTTGTGTGGTAGGAATGAGTAAAGATCTTGGGATTTGACCTGCAAGATTTTGATTCGTCTTGATTTTTTCATTGCAATATATTTGCTGGTATTTGATTTCAGAATGAAAAGTGTCTAGAAATGACAGAGGTACTTCAAAGAGCTGCAATATACCAAGTGGTTTTCCAAAAAGCAAAAGGAAAAAGAACAAATAAAATAAAATGAAAATTGAGTAATAGAAAAACTGGCTTTCAATTGTTAAGAATGCCTTAGAGGGAGTATCTGAGGAAATCCCTGTGACACCAAGTGTTCAGTGTTTCTGTTTCCAGTTGTTCCTGCTGTGTTTGCAGTGGTCTCAATAACTTACTGTCTGATTAGTAAAACTCAGGTTGCAAAGGTCTGTCAGAAATAGTAAATTTGGCCTTGCTTATAAGTGAATGCATTCTCTCAGCTGCCCTGGGAAGTGACTCCTATTGCATTCTGCCTTTGTTGCACAACTCTGTATCAGCAAAACAAACAAGGAGTCCTGTGACACTTTTAAAGACTAACAAATTTATTTATCACATGAGTTTTCATGAGAGAAAATCCCACAGGACTCATTGTTTGTTTTGCTGAACTAGACTAACACGACTACCCCTTTGAAACTCTGTATCAGTGGCAGGTGGTTGTTACTGGGCCAGGGCCATCCCTGGGGGGGGGCGAACGGGGCGATTGCCCCGGGCCCCGTGGTTACGCAGGCCCCACGCTGTCCCGCTCCCAACCACAGCCACACTCTTCCCTGCTCCCCGCTGCCTTGGGCAGGGAGCCGAAGGCAGCGGGGCGGGCCCAGAGCACAAAGCCCGGCCTCTGGGCTAGCCCTCCCCACCCCTGGGGTGGAGCAGGCAGGCCCAGGGGCGGGGCAGGTGGCCGGGGCCCGCCTCTGGGCCTACCTGCCCCATGCGGCCAGGGCCAGCCCTCGCTGGCAGCAGTGTCCTCGGGTCCCGGCTGGGGCACTGGCCGCAGCAGCCTGGGGTCCTGGCTGCGGCTGGCTCCCCCCACCAGCGGCCCCATTTCCAGGGCCGAGGCTGGAGGCAGCTTCCTGACGGCAGCCTCAGCCTCCCCGCCTGGACTGGCTTCCAGGGGGGGTGGGGGGGAGGGATGGAGCGGCCTACTTCCCCTCCAGCATGGGGTCGGGACCCCACCTAGGCCAGTTGGCCGTGGGCCCCACTCCCCCCAGAGGACAGCTCTGTACTGGGCAGGTCTTTAGGGCTCTGTGTACACTGGCAAATTAAGTCAATTTAAAGAGGCTTAAGTCGACTTAAGGAATTTCTTATGTCGACTTAATGAAAGTCTGGTGTAGACGCGGCTTTGTTTAAGTCGACTTAATGAAAGCTCCTTAGGTCGACCTAACCCTTCTTTAGGTCGACATAAGCCCAGTGTGTATGTTTAAGTCCACTTTGTTAAGTCGACCTAAAGGCAGTTAGATCGACTTAACAAAATGGACATAGGCCACATCCGTGGACAGCACTTTGTTAAGTCGACTTAATAAGGTCGATTTTAAATTGACTTAAAGTCGACCTTATTAAGTCATCTTAACAAAGTCAACCTAACTTTTTGTAGTGTAGACGTAGCCTAGCAGTTCAGCCAAGAACTCCAGAGTCGTAAGGTTTAGGACCTGAAGGCCTATGACCCCGCTTCCTCATTCACAGAAGGTTTAGACTAGTGTAACTCTGCTGACTTTCAGTGATTTATCCTGATTTACACTTGTGCCGGTATGGAGAATCAGGCCCATAATCTTACTTGTGATGTAGGTCAGTTTTAGCTAAGTTGTTTGGGTCTTGCATGGGAAATGTCCAATGTTAGTGCCAGAGGTTGTAAAAAATGGAGTGGGTGATTAAGTAGGTGTACCCTTTCCATGAGTTACTAGTGAACTAGTGCAGTGGGTTGGTGCTAGGGGATGCTGTGTTGCTGGAAAGTGCTGTCTTTCATAAGTGAGGTAAAAATCAAGTGGCATTATGGACTTTTTGCAAGAAAAGGTTAGTTCTGGCTAGATTGCACTCTGCCTCTCTAAAGTTCCCTGTATACTTTCAATGGTATGCTATTTTCTTCACACGCTGTCCTGAACAGATGCATAGTGATGCTGTTGCAGACTGCTGCTGAATTTCAATGATGGCTGAAAATATACACATAAAATCTTTAGTTTAAGGTGATTTGTTTTGAATGTCTCAAGCAGTGTCATCAGGGCATGTCACATGTTCATGCATGACTCAATGCAACTGCTTCCATCCATTCATAAAATATAGAGAGAAAATCACTGCCAAATAGGTTGTGAAATCCTGATCATTTTATAATGCAGGCCCAAAGGGTAGGTGCCTTTTTGGAAGTCCACTCTTCACAGTTTTTCAGATTGCATTCAGGATAGTCAAGCTAAAGCTGGATGGCAAAAGGATTTCTTGGCCTATGGAAAATCTTTGAGATTTTGGAAAAATTTCCCATCCCAAATCAGGGCAAAATGTCAAAATCTCAAAAATGTTTGTGAAAATGTGAGAAAAAAAAATTGTATAAGAAATTTTGAAATTGTCAAAATATTTCCTTGACATTTTCTAAATGAAAAACTCCAGTTTTTCAACTTTTCATTTAAAAAATTAAGCTAATTAAAGTAAGAAAAGGGTTGAATTAAAGTGGTCAAAGTCAAAACAAAGTGTTTCAAAATTATGGAAACAAAGCATTTTGATTGACCTGTTCTGAAATTCTTTTCCTGCAGGTTCCCCCCAGTTTGGATCAGCACCTCTTAACTGTTCTGCAGAGCGTGATGTTGCTCTTCTGTCTCTCTGTACTCAGCACTCAGCTACAGTAATTTGCTAAGCTCAGCTCCTGCATTTGGGCTTTTTCGTATTTTTATGACAAACTTATTAATAATAATAATTAAAGAAATATACTTGATAGGTGGGAACGACACATAGAAATCATTGGATGTGAACTTCGTGGGGGGGAGGGGAGGCCACCCACTTGTGCTAACACTCTGTGGCTGTGTTTGCCGCTGGCATTTGTAGCACAGTGTTGTCTAACCCTACTCAGAGCGAGTCTGAACCACCTGCCATTAAAAAGCCCAGCAGTCATAGGAGCCTTCTCCAGCTTTGTGCAGCTCCCACATTTGCTATCACTGGATGAGCTGCTCTTGTGCTAATGCAAGAGAGTGGGGGGCATATTCCCCAGATAATTACCTTGCTGTCCACAAGGCTGTAATGTCATTCAAATATTGCATTTACAGGCTCAATCCTTAGTTTGTGCAAACTGGCATCCTTCAATTGACATCAGTGCAGCTAGATTGGTTTACACCAGCCCAAGATCTGCCCCTATAAGGATTGAGACCAGTTGTGGTTGCTGGTGTAAATCCAGATTAGATCCCTTGAAACCAATGGAGTTACTTTGGGTTTACACCAGGGTTGCTTCAGAGGAGTTAGTCAAGATTTAGACCATTGTCACTGATGGCATAGTTTAGCTCACTTTGTGCAACTCAAAAGCCAGATATTATGCAAGGTTGAGTACCTTCAGCTACCATTGATTTCAATGAAAGTTGAGGATACTCAGCACCTTGAAGTATCAGACCCTCCATACAGGACAAGGTGGAGTAAGGCAAGGCATTACTTCCACATACAATGTTGTGCCACCTAGGAGTAAGTGAACTTATTCTGAATCCACATGAGCATTGTAGTTTGAATATTAAGCTTGCATGGTTATCAGGCTGGAGAGATTACAGCAAGGATCCAGAGAAAGAGAGGCAAAGTGTAATGAACAGACAGGAAGGGAGTAAAGCAGAAAAAGACACAGAATAAACAAATGATAGAGTGTGTGAGAGGTAGAAGTGGTGTGTGAGAGAAATATTCTAATGAAAACTGAATACAATGGGCCTAATTTCTGTCTCACCCAGTCTGGTATAACTTAATGGCTTCTGTGAAGTTACTTCTGATTTGCGCCAGTGCAACTGAGTTCAGGTTCAAACACAGGGGCTATGTCTACACTTGTAAATTTAAGTCGACTCTATTAAGTTGACTTAACAAGGTCGATTTTAAGTCGACTTAAAGTTGACCTTGTTATGTCATCCTAACAGAGTGGCTATACTTTGTCGACTTAAGTCGACCGTGTTAAGTCAACTTAACAGCAGACATAGCCATCCACACTGACTTTAAGTTGACTTAAGAAGTCAACTTAAGGCTTAAGTCAACCTTCAGAGGTGGTGTTATTAAGTCGACTTAAACTGTTTTTAAATAGATTTAAGGAAGTGCTTAATTTGACTTAATAAAAGTCCAGTGTGGACGTGGCTTTGTGTAGGTCAATTTAAGCATCCTTAAGTCGACCTAAGTTGCCACTGTAGACGCACCAGGGTGCCTGCTGACAGCAGTCCTCCCTGTGGGGGATTCTCAGCACCAAACTCAGAGAACTGGATGACCCATAGAAGGATTAGATTTTTATCAGTAAATGTCTATGAATGTCAATCTCACCATACAAAAATACTCTAATAGAAAAATATTTCCATTGATAATTGAAATCTACAGATAGACAAAGGAAGAGAATTGTTGAGAACTTAATAGAGTTTGAGTTAAGAATCATAGAATAATAGGGTTGGAAGGGACCTCACGAGGTCATCTAGTCCACCCCCTGCTAAAAAGCAGGACCACTCCCACTAAATCACCCCAGCCAGAGTTTTGTCTAACCAGGCCTTAAAAATCTCCAAAGATGGAGATTCTACCACCTCCCTAGATAGCCCATTCCAATGCTTCACCACCCTCCTAGTGAGAAAGTTTTCCTAATATCCAACCTTGACCTCCCCAGCTGTAATTTGAAACCATTACTCCTTGTTCTGTCCTCTGTTAGCATCGAGAGCAGCCTACCTCCCTCCTCTTTGGAGCACCCCTTCAAGTAATTGAAGGTTGCTATCAAATCTCCCCTCAGTCTTCTCTTCTGTAGACTAAATAAGCCTAGTTCCTTCAGTCTCTCCTCATAGGTCATGTGCCCCAGCCCCCTAATCATTTTTGTTGCCCTCCGCTGGACTCTTTCTAATTTGTCCACATCCTTTCTGTAGTGGGGAGCCCAAAACTGGACACAGTATTCCAGATGCGGCTTGACCAGTGTCGAATAGAGGGGAATTATCACATCCCTCGATCTGCTGGCAATACTCCTACTGATGCAGCCTAATATACCATTGGCTTTTTTGGCAACAAGGACACATTGTTGGCTCATATTCATCTTCCTGTCCACCATAACCCCCAGGTCCTTTTCTACAGCGCTGCTACTTAGCCGATCGGTCCTCAGCCTGTAGCAGTACATGAGATTTTTTCGTCCCAAGTGCAGGACTTTGCACTTGTCTTTGTTGAACCTCATGAGGTTTCTTTCGGCCCAGTGTTCCAATTTGTCCAAGTCTCTCTGGATCCTGTCCCTGCCCTCCAGAGTATCTACCATTCCCCCCAACTTGGTGTCATCCGCGAACTTACTAAGCACGCAGTCTATTCCATCATTGAGATCATTAATGAAGATGTTAAATAGAACCGGCCCCAGGACCGACCCCTGGGGCACTCCACTCGTTACCGGTTGCCAACCAGACATCGAGCCATTGATTCCTACCTGCTGAGCCCATTGATCTAGCCAGTTTTTGATCCACCTTACTGTCCACTCGTCCAACCCATACTTCCTTAACTTGCCGACGAGAATGCTGTGGGAAACCGTATCAAAAGCCTTGCTAAAGTCAAGGTATACCACGTCAACAGCTCTTCCTGCATCCACAAATCCGGTCATCTCATCATAGAAGGAAATCAGGTTGGTCAGGAACGATTTGCCCTTGGTGAATCCATGTTAACTGTTCCTGATCACTCTATTTTCCTCCAAGTGTTTCAGGATGGATTCTTTGAGGCCCTGCTCCACGATTTTCCCAGGGACTGAGGTGAGGCTGACTGGTCTGTAGTTCCCCGGATCCTCCTTTTTCCCTTTCTTAAAGATAGGTACTATATTTGCCCTTTTCCAATCCTCCGGGACTTTCCCCATTCGCCACGAGTTCTCAAAGATAATGGCCAGCGGCTCTGCAATCACTTCCGCCAATTCCCTCAGCACCCTCGGATGCAGTTCATCCGGCCCCATGGACTTGTGCACATCCAATTTCTTTAACCTGACTTTCCATCAGCGAGGGCCGCTCTTCTCTCCATTCCGCGTTACCCTATGTAGTAGCCTGGGAGCTGGCCCTCCCTGTGAAGACTGAACTAAAGAAAGCATTGAGTACTTCAGCCTTTTCTGCATCATCCACCAGGAGGATGCCTGCCCCATTCAGTAAGGGACCTACTCCACCCCTGATCCTTTTCTTGTTGCTGATATACTTATAGAACCCCTTTCTGTTATCCTTCACATCTCTTGTTAGCTGCAACTCCAATTATCCTTTGGCCTTTCTGATTTTATCCCTGCAGCCCCGAGCAATATCTTTATACACCTCCCTTGTCATCTGTGCAAGCTTCCACTTCTTGTAAGCTTCCCTTTTATGTTTCAGCTCCCCGCAGAGTTCCCTGCTAAGCCACGCTGGTCGCCGTCCACATTTGCTGTTCTTTCTGCACATTGGAATGTTATCTTCCTGTGCCCTTAACAGGCTTTTTTTAAAATACAGCCAGCTGTCTTGGACACCTTTCCCTTTCAGATCAGCCTCCCAAGGGATTCTGCCCATCAGCTCCCTAAGGGAGCCAAAATCTGCTTTTCTGAAGTCCAGGGTGTGTGTTCTGCTTCTTTCCTTCCTTCCATTGATCAGGATCCTGAACTCTACCATCTCATGGTCGCTGCTGCCCAGGTTGCCATTTACTTCTACTTCCCCGATCAATTCTTCTCTGTTTGTGAGCAATGGGTCTAGAGGTGCAAGGCCCCTAGTTGGTTCCTCCAGCATTTGTACTAGGACAGGGGTCAGCAACCTTTACTATGAAAAGAGCCATTTTGCCCCCTCTTCCACTAAAGAAAAGTAGGCTGGAGCTGCAAAACATAACACAGCTTATAAACTATTATTTGTTTAATTAATTGAATTGGAATGAATTTTGAATTGAAATTTAATTTTTAGAAAGGTTTTTATTTAAAATTAATTTTTAAAAAGCTTTTTAAAAAAGAAGGGAGAGAAAGAAAAAAGAAGGAAGGAGAAAAAGAAAAAAGTAAGAGAAAGAAAGGAAGGAAGCAAAGAAAGAAAGAGCAGGAAGGAAGGAAGGAAGACGAAGAGAAAAAAGAAAAAGAAAGGAAGGAAAGGAAGAGGAAGACAAAGAAGAGAAAGGAAGGCAAAGAAGAGAAAGGAGGGAAAGGAAGGCAAAGAAGGGAAAGGAAGGAAGAGAAAGGAAGGCAAAGAAGGGAAAGGAAGGCAAAGAAGGGAAAGGAAGGCAGGGAAGAGAAAGAAAGGCAAAGAAGGGAAAGGAAGGCAGGGAAGAGAAAGGCAGGCAGGGAAGGGAAAGGAAGGCAGGGAAGAGAAAGAAAGGCAGGGAAGAGAAAGGAAGGCAGGGAAGGGAAAGAAAGGCAAAGAAGGAAAAGGAAGGCAGGGAAGAGAAAGGAAGGCAGGGAAGGGAAAGGAAAGAAATAAAGAAGCCGAGGCCTCTGGCCACCCCGGCAGGGCAGGGCAGAGCAGACCCCGGCACCTGAGACCCTCACCCCTCTCCAGGCCTCTAACCCAGCCACTCTCCTTGTCCCCTCCACCCCTCTCCAGGCCTCCCTCCAGCCCCTTCCCAGCCCCCTTACCTGGCCAGAGGCTCGGAGCTGCAGGGACGGCCGGCAGAGCTGCTTCTGGGCCAGGCCGCTCCCACCCTGAGCACGCACTGTCTGAGCACACTCAGGGCGGGAGATTTGAATCTCCCCAGCCTGGCCGCAGCAGGAGTCTGCGCTTAGAGGGAACAAGGCCGAAGGGAGCCACAACAGGGAGGCTGAAGAGCCGCATGCGGCTCTGGAGCCGTGGGTTGCCGACCCCTGTACTAGGAAGTTGTCCTCAATATTCTCCAAAAACTTCCTGGATTGCCTGTGCACTGCTGTAGTATCTTCCCAGCAGATGTCAGGATAATTGAAGTCACCCATAAGAACCAGGGCCTGCGATGATCTGGAAACTTCTGTTAGTTGTCCATAGAACGCCTCATCCACCTTCTCCTTCTGGTCTGGTGGTCTGTAGCAGACACCCACCACGACATCCCCCTCGTTGCATTCTCCCCTAAACTTAACCCACAGACTTGCAACCAGCTTGTTTCCACTTTCATAGTGGAAATGTTTGTATATACTTGTATACTTGTATATACAAGAACGTACTTGTATTTGTACTTGTATATACTTGTATATACAAGAATATTTGTATATACTTTTACTTTGTGCTTTGTAAAGTGCCACAGGATTCCTTGTTTGTTTTACTTTATATATATTGACATGTAATGTTGACCATTTGTATTTTAATGGTTATAAAGCCAGAACATTTTTAATCTTAATATCTATAGCTGTTAAATACTTATTGTTTAAGCTCCCCAATAATTTCTTGCAGCTCTAAAAATTTAAATTGATAAAAATAAAAAGAAAGCTTAAAACCCATAATTTTGCATAACTGAATATTTAAATTGATTAAATCCTAAGAAAAGCTTGCAAATAAGCTTCCATTTTATCCCATCAAAATAAAAAATTGAATTCTGCCAAGCCTACCCACAGTTATTAACTCATAGGGTTTGGGGGATGGGTGGGTTTATCTGTTTTAATGCTCAGGGGAATAGGTTAAAATTCCAGGATAAATTCCAGGCAAATCACAGAGTCAAACTAGTTATGTAAATCCCCCAAAATTAAATGGATTCACAGCCCATGGCCTCCACAGAGATTGTCCATTCCTCACTAGATTCACATTCTCCCCTCATCCGCTGTGCAAATAGTATCTTAACCTACCCCCTGTCCCAGCACATTCCTGTCGTATACCTAATCCACTATAACAGACCCAGGATGTGTCATCAGCAAGGACAGAACCCAAGACCTTCAACACAAAAATCTCAAACCTTAGAAATCTCAAGCTAAGGGCATGATACCATTATCAGGTAGCAGTAGAAGGCTTTATCCTTTTTTAAGTCAGTCACATGATGACAACCACTTAGTGTGTATACCAAAGCCCTTCCCCCCCTCCCCCCCAGTTCTATATGTTTTTATACCAACAATTAGGGTGACCAGATAGCAAGTGTGAAAAATTGGGACAGAGGATGTGGGGGGAATAGACGCTTATATAAAGAATACCTCGAAGTTGCTAATGCCCCTTCAAAAAGTCAGGCCTGGTTCCTTTCATTTAGGCATGTTTTACATTAGCATAAATCCATTGACTTCACTGACTTATACTAGGCCCTCCATTTCTAATGACAGAAAATATAGATGGTGTAATTATGACTAGACTGTAGCTTTCATCCCTATTTCACAGTAACTGTTCTCCTGGAGGGGAACTTAAACCACCACCTCTCGCTTCATTCTTTTATTAAACAGGCAGGATATAACCCACTGTTGTCCTCTCTGCAGCCTTTGAAACCAAATCAGCTCACAATAAAAACAGGACTTTTCCTCCTTTTTGACAGGTAATTTTTCTTTGTGTTGGTCCTCGTTAGTAGTTTAACATTAGCTCAGGGAGAAGGGAAAGGATGTTAAGAGGGCTCTGCAGCCCCATCTGAAATTTAGCTTACAATGTTCATGTTGTTAAACATACATTTCCACCCTTCCACCTGTTGGACCATTAATGTTTATGGCAAATCTCTTCTAGGCTTTGCAGAACTGGGCTAGAATGGAAAATAGAGACGCTGTTCTTTTTCTGTAATAGAATGATTAGATTAGAGTCACATATCTAATGTGCAGAGGCTGATTTCCTGTACATTGCTTCACTGGATCTTCCATTTTCTACTTCTGTTCTGAAACCTAAGCCTGATATTTTTGGTTTTCGGCAAAGATCAGTTCCCCTCTTTCTCCATCTCTGGACTTGTTTAGCTCCTCAGGTACCATCATGGATTTTCTCTTTTCATTCCTCAGTGTTTTAAACCGTACACCTGTACACCTGGTCCATGAAATCATATTAGTGGATGACTTCAGCGATGATCGTAAGTAACTCTCCATATCTTAGCTACCAGAAGCTAGACTGCACATAAGGAGTCTGTGCTGGGTTGGGATGACAGAATAAGCAAAGGAGACAGCCCTCTGTGGGTGGTGGCAGTGCATGGGGGTTGTGATTACCTTTCCCATATAGCCCTCTTTCCAGTGAGCCAGGGAACTGAGGATGTGGGGCTGGGCATGAAGCCAGAGAGCTGGAAGAACTTTGTAAATCGCATTTTCCTGTTTATGCCTTTTGTTTATTTTTTTACTTTAACTCAGGATAGACAGTGCAGTGAGGCTGGTTGGCTTCATTTTCTGTTTATAGTCAGTTTCACTTTCTGGTTTCTATTTACTAAAGCAGTGGTTTTCAAACTTTTTTTCTTGGGACCCGGTTGAAAGAAATCATTTATGCCCCTGATCCAACAGTTACATCTTTCAGCAATTCATTCCTGTCTTTCAGCAGTGGCGGCAGGGGGTGCCATGACCCAGTACCGGAGGGTCTGCGGCCCACGGCCAGGTTTGAAAACCAGTGCATTAAAGGGACATTGGGTGAAAAATTTTGAGATTTTTTAAAAAGAAAAAAAAAACCAAACTAAAACCAATTCCAAATGGGATGTTTGGAATGTTATGACAATTTCAAAACATTAAAAAACTTTTTTTTTTGAAATAGGAAATTCATACTATCTGACCCTTTCTTTTTAAACTTTTTGGTTTTGAAGAATTACCATTTTCCTACCAACTAGCATTCCATCGAGAAATACCTGTTCAGTTTTCATTTGCAGCCCACAGTGTTGCAGCACTGTGCTGGTGCATGAGATTCTGAAAATCACTTTTTCTAAAATCAGAAGTAACACTAACTGGTCTGTTTTCATTTTCTGTGCTCAGAAAATATGTAAGTAGCTTATCTGGTAGAAAATCATTAAAGATTTATGAGAGGCTATCAGTTGTAATAATCCCGGGTGCTGTTAGGAAGGATTCTTTTTAAGATTTTGAACCTGATAATTTAAACTGCTTTTTATACACAGGGTAGGGTTGAAAATCCTGCGTGCAAATTTCAAATTCCAAAAGAGAGGACTTGTTTTAATTTAAATTAAAAAACAATTACTGTTCACAGTAGGCCTGATTCTGATCCCACACCAGTTTTACACTAGTGTTGTTCTATTGAGCTAGGTCTAGTTTTCAGTTACACTGCTGTAAACCCAGAACACCTTTCGACTGTCGTGGGGCTATTTTGGTCTGTACCATAGTAGTGAGAAGAGAATCTCACTTCAGAGGAGTAGCTCCTGATTTTTCACTGGTGTAAGGGACAGTGGAATCAGATCCGTTTGTTGACCATTTATAGCACAGTGAGTCAGCTATAAAGTATCATAAAAGGTGCTGTAAATTACACATTAAATTCCATCACACCAGTTTTACACTGTGTAACTCCATTGAAGGCAGTGTGCCTCAGCTGGTGTAAATTGGCATAGTTCCATTGGCTTCAATAGAATTATACCAGTTGATCCTGGCTGAAGATCAAGCCCAGTGATGTTACATTGGTTTAACTGAGTGGTAGAGTATAAGAGAATAAGAAAATAATTTTAATTGATACTTTGAATGTTCATTACATTACTTTAACTTGCACACCAAGGTCTGTAAAGTGTAACAGGAAGAGAAACTAAAAGGAGGGTGTAAAATAAACTTGTCACATGCCCATTTTCCAATAAATTTACCCTCTACCTGCCAACACTCGAAGTCTATAAATGGGACCAATGAAATGCATATTAATCACAAAGGGTCTGATTCTGATTTCACACTGACATCAGAACGTGATCCAGAACCATTGAAGTAATTGGAAAACTCCTGTTAAATTCAGAGAATTTTGGATCAGATTCTATATCAAAAGCTACTTCACTGAAATGAACAAGAAGTCCTGTGGCACTGAAATGAGTGGAGTTATACTGAAGTGAAACTATTGTGAATAAGATAAAAACCAGGTCCAGAGCTTTTCAATCTGCTGGAATAGATGAGAATAGGTGTGATGTAAATGATAGCTAGTTGTTTGGCTAGAAAATACAAGGCACTTGCCTTCCTGAAGAAGGACAGTAGTTGGGCTAGATCTTCACCTGCATCAGAGCTCCACATGGGACAAGATGGGCAGAGGGAGCGAAAGTGGCTTTAAGCCACCTTTGAACTCCCTTTTGTTCCTGGGGTATCAGAGGTCAATGTGGCACCTGAATAACTTGGAGCAACCTCAGGGCTGCTCTACGTTGTACTCAGCTGCTAAAGCTGTAAGGAGCCATTCTACAGCTGGGATTGCCAGAGTGCAGTAGTGCGCCATTAATACCTTCCTTTCACCTTGGCATACCCTTTAGGCTACCCACTTCACAAGAGACAAGGTGAATGAGGTAATATCTTTCATTGGACCACATTTTGTTAGAGAGAGAGAGAAGAACTTTTGAGCCACACAGAGCTCTTCTTCAGGTCTACTCAGGTAGCACCAGCTAGTTCTCGGGCCCATTTACTTCAGCAGCATCACTCCTGAGTTACATTGATGTATGATCAAAATCAAGCCCAGTTCCTGTTTGAGATGCCGTCCATCAGAAAATAACCTTGCCAGCCCTCTGAATTACCCTGTGAAGTCCACAGCCCTTGTGAAAGTTACAGCCTCATTGCTGATAAGTTCTGTGCCTCTGTTTGTGTTTCCAAAGCTGATGACTGCCGTTTACTGGGCAAATTACCCAAGGTGAAATGCTTGCGCAACAGCCAACGAGAAGGTAAGATCCTCTTGGTCAAGCTGCAGGTGGATGGCAAGAGAGAAAGAAGTCCATGGAGGTGGGAGATGGATGGATGCCTCAGTTGAGATGGCAGGAGTGACTGTCTTGGAGTGATGTGATCACAGGACAGGACAGACTTCTGCAAAGATCAGTAACTCTTGTCTCTGAGGGTTAAGAGCACTAATAAAAATCAATGTTCAAAAGGGCCGGAAATCTAAATGGATTCACTCCCACTCAAAGAGATTGGGCCTATTAAGATATTCAATGAGGCTCAGCTGCAGCTTATTAGCCAGAAAATTAGAACAGGCAAAACAAAGCCTGGGGACTTCTTTTTAAAGCTGTTTGTTCTAATGAAACAGACGAGATCAGCTCCTGCTGCCTCCATGGGAATTTAAAAAAATGTAAATTAATTATATTTTAAAGATTAAGAAGATCCATAAGCAGGATGAACGTATGCCCTGGGGGACTATTGCTGACGACCTCTGGATACACTTTTTCACCCAGACCCAGAATCTAATGCTGCTTTGCAGTATTAAAAAAACAAATAACAAAGAGAGTTGTTAGTGGCAAACCAAAGGCATGAGATATAGGGATTTTGTGGATGGAGGGTGTGGGAGGATGGAATAGAGAGGGTTTATATGATTATTCTCTGTCTGGGCTGGATTTATTCTGTTAGACTGGCATCAGTCTGCAGTAGCCCTACTGACACCAGAAGAGTTCTCTGCATTGACATTGCTGTAAGAGAGATCCCACTGACCATCGTTCTATATCTGTATTTGGATGTCTGTCTTTCTCTTTCCCAGCCAAACTGTGACTCCTCACCACATGCACCCCACATACACACGTGCTCCTTCATTGCATCAGAGGGCCCTGATCCAGTGGAAACATGGCGGTTCTGCTGCAGATGTTGGAATCAGGATTTGGGAAACTAGCCCAGAGGGGTCACATCCCCTTGTACATCACACAGTTATACACTTTGCACCCTGCCTGTAGGCAGCTGGGACATGGTGAAGATGGTAGGCCCCTGGCCTGAGGAGGGAGCTTGGACCTGCCACACAAGTAGTAGAGTGTTGTCTGAGGGGAGCCTCCATTCTCCAGGTCACAAGGATATCCCCAGCAAGTCCCATAATCACCTAGGTTGCCCAGGTTCCAGTGTTTAGCCATTTATCTATTTCTTACTCTTGCTATGAATCTCAGTCTCTTTCCTTCAGGTTTAATAAATGGGCTCCTTCTGCTGGTCCCTGAGATGCTGCTTATTCTTATTTCCCAGTGTCCATCTGTTCCTTGATGTCTCTCCTCATCCTACAACTATCTCACTCTTTCTCACACACGCTAATATCCACATCCTGGATCTGCAGACATCTAGGTGGATTAAATGCATTATAATGGACACAGTAGTCTTGTTGCCCTTTAGGACCAGTGCTTGAGATTTTCTTCTCCTTGATAAGATACATTTCTGCTGAATATTCTGAGATTTTGACCATTACTGCCAGGGGGAATGAGGGTGCAGGGGGAGGGCGCAAGACATCAGTTCATCAGTAGCTGGATCCAGCAGTGGTAAGACAAGATGAATGTTAGGGGTTAGAGAAAGAGATATTTGCATGGATTGACACTACAGTTATGGACTGTCCTATGTTCCCTCAACCAGTGTCCATGAACATCGTATTTCACTTGTGGATTCACTGAAGATACAGACCAAAACCACAGGCTTGCTAAGGCGATCCACTCACACTGTGTGAGGCAGGGTACATGGCTGGAAGGTGGTGGTGGTGTGATAAAATATTTGTTCAAATTCCTCTCTCCTTCCAAACTGAATTAATTTCACATTAGATTCTTATACCTGTGGGAGTTACTGGAGCATTTTTAAGTTTTCCTTTTTCCCAGGAAGGTGGCAACAGAAACAATTGCATGAATTAAGGATTGGTGTAAATACCATACATCATTAACCTAAAAGGGCTCTTTTAGATTACATTGGAAATCAAGGTTACCTTGATGACCTTGAAAATGGAGGAGTTAGTTCAAATGTACCAAACCCAAGTCTGTACATGTGAGATGGAGGATGGGTCAGGGCTCAAGGGGCCTCAGTGTGTTTAGGAGTGTGCTTCCGAGAAGCCCACTAACCCCCTGCATAGAGACAGGCATGCAGTCTGTGTTGCAGCTGGGCTTGTGTGTTTCTGAACTGATTTAATTGGGGTTGGTCCTGCTTTGACCGGGGGTTGGAGTAGATGAGCTCCTGAGGTCCCCTCCAACCCTAACTTTCTATGCTTCTATGAACAGGTTTGATCCGGTCCCGAATCCGAGGGGCAGACATGGCACAGGCAGGAGTTCTGACCTTCCTAGACAGTCACTGTGAGGTGAATAAAGACTGGCTGCTGCCTCTCCTGCAGAGGATCAAAGAGGTAAGTGCCTCAGGAAAGCAAATTGCCACTCAGCACAAGTCTTAGCAAAATCCACTGTCCCTCCTTTAACCATGAACAGCTCCTCGAATGGCTCGCGTCAGACATGTCTTAATGTGCAAGGAGGTTAATCTTCATTGGGGTGCCTGCCAAGGTGTTCTGTCTTTTGTCTAACATTTCTTTAGCATGCACCTAGAGTTTTTTCTCTCTCTTTCTCTCCCCTACTCCATCGGGGATCCCAGTGGGCCTAATTCATCCCTGATCTAATGCTACTGAAGTCATAAGGATTTCCCCATTTGTTCAATAGTAAGTCGATTCCAGGAGAAGGTAGGTATGCTGCAGAGAAAGGAGGCAAGGAACTTGACAATGTGTGTGAGAAAGTCATGCTAGCTGAACCCAGGGTCCCCATTGCAATAACTGAGAGCAAATGCTGAGTGGTGCAAGGGAAATAGGAGGGCATTACTCCAACAGAGTTTTCAATTAAGCTCATGTAAAAATGCCCAATACTGACAGTTTAGAGGAGAGATGGCTGTTTGAATAGGGCTGAATTTAATTTTATGCCAATTAAGTTTTAATAAATGAATTTACTAGGTTTAAATTCTGATGATTTCACAGCAGACAATAACATTCTCCTTCCACTAGAAACAGTTCTTCCCTCATCCTGTCCTCCGCAGCATCTTATCTTTCAAATAAAAGGTGGCATGATCTTGTGGGTTCAGCTTAGTGACTGAAAACAAGGAACGCTTCAGCTCTGCCATTGACTCCTGTGACCTTGGGCAAGTCTTCACCTCCCTATGCCTGAATGTCTCCCTCTGTAAAATGGGAAGAATACTGATGCACCTCATGGGGATATTGCATGCAGATTTTACTTAGCTGGGTGGTTAAGTGTGCTTGGAAGATAAGTGTTTATGGATCATTAGACGTGTGATTATGGTTACTATTATCAGGAATGTGTGTAGCCAAGTAATACTATTATTCATCATTAAAACATTTATTTTGTATGTTTTATTAGGAATATATGAACATATATTTGGGGAACTGGTGCATATGGGATAAAATACCTTGTCTAGGGTGATAATATGTTGAAATGTGGTTGGTTTGCCATTACCCTGCCCCTTGCCTGTTTCGTCACCCTGCTTCATCTGATCACAAACCTACCTTGCCCCTTGTCACAAACCTATCCTGTTCCATGGGGGCAAACCCCATCCTCCGTATAGAGCCCCATTGACTTCAGAGAGGGGCACAGATCCAGATTAAGTTCCTAACCTGTGAGCTCCCAGGGACAGACTGCCTTTTTACTATGTTTATACAATGCCTGGCCCAATGGGGTCTTTGATCTCTGACTGAAAGTGGTACACCAATACTGCTAATAAATTCTAATGTAATAAAAATGACACATTATAAATTCTAGTTCTTATGAAATTATTATATATTGTTAAATTCCACTTGAACTCGGCTCTGACTTGCCCAAGTACAGCATCTTCCACTAAAGTTTATTTCACGGTTGTTTTTTCATTTTGAGTATGGCCTTTTAACACTCCTACTCCCCCCATCCTCCATTTCCCTGCTGCAGCCAAATCCCCCCCTGCATTTCAACTTGAAATCTCGAGAGCAATAGCATCTTTCTCATACGAAGCATTTGATATGTTGTGGCAGAGTGAAAGTGAGCAGGGTGGCAGTCAGAACTGCATTTCCCTTGCAGTGCTGGGGACCATAGCTCACACTCCGAGTCGCTATGATAGATTAATGTGGATGCCATATGCAGCTATGCCATAGGAGTTTCATGACCAGAGAGCAGCAGAAGCATGGTTTGAATGTAACATTAAAGCCAAACATCACCTCTGCTAACCTCTTATTTGTAATTCTTTTTAAAAGCCGTGCATAGGTTGGTGGCCTATTGCAGGAGTGGGTGGGTGAGGTCTTGAGGCCTGCATTTTGCAGGAGGTCAGACTAGATGATTGTACTGGTCCCTTCTGACCTTAAAGTCTATGAGTCTATGTCTTGAAGTAGAAACTAGCTCTGTGAGTAGAGACAAGACGACACTCTTTGCTGACCATGCTGCAAAGGATCTGGGTTCAGTTATCCTGCCTGGTCTGTCACTCCCTAGATGGGACTTTTTAAAGAATGTTGATGACCTTTTGGGCCAAGTGAGGTGACCGTGAAGTAGGCTTTTAAAGAGATAGAAGAAGGTTCAGTGGTTTAATCCACGGAGTGGTCTCCACTTATGGGAACCTTGACTTAATCCTAGTTTGGACAAAGACAGCGAGGTGGGTTCATCCTACATCCTAGTGGGCATTTTCCCACTAAACCAAAGCATAGGTATAGTTGATTCATTCAGCAGTCTCTGAGATTGGAATAGCAGGGACTGTGGCAGGTAAGCCGTGAAGGGTGTTGACTGCGCTGTGTGTGGAGAGCCCAGGAACATTAGGCAATGCTGTGGGTCAGGATGGAAATGCATTAGAGGAAAGACATCTGAGGTTCCCAGAAATGGAGCAGTAAGGAGCGCTTCAGACATGGTTGAGGTGTACCTCAGAGCTGTGTGGAGAAGGAGCTCTCAAATACCGAGGGGTGACAGGAGCAGACGGGGCAGTACTGCAAACCAGGATTGGAGGGTATTTTTGAAAATATATATTTTTTCTTTTTAAAAATACAATCCTTGAGAGAAATTTTTCAAAGATCCAGGGGTCATTGACCCCCATTCATTAATGTCCCTGTTACCAAGACCCTAATCACTGAACTGAATGAAATGTTACTGCTGCCACCTTCAGGCAGGTGCTGGAAAGACAACCAGCCAATTCCTTGCCATGTTCTTTTACTGTAGAGAATAATGTTATATAAAAAGCCTTTTCTTACTAGTTTACTGGCAGGAATTGGCTGTTTTGTTGTAATAAAATGTAAGTCTCAAGAAAATTAAGAATGACTGGCCCAAAATGAATCTGATTATGCTCCCAGCAGCACTCCACTGTGCATGTCACTTCCCATTTTTCATTGGGCAAAGCAGCTGTTCAGGCAGGTTTCTGGGTGTTCTGCAAATGCCAAAATAAAAGGAGCTCTGTGTGTGTGTGTACACGCATCAATGACAAATGGTCACAGATTCCTAAACACACTGTGAAGCTTTTCTCTATGCAGATTACTTCTATCTCTGATGGGTACATGATGTCAATTTCTCTTCTGCTTGAAAAACACTTATATAGCTTGTTATTTAGTACGTGAATTGTGTCTGAGCATGTATGTGTCTCTGTGTCTGAATGTTTGTGTGTATACTCAAAGATGTGTGTGTGTGTGTGTGTGTGAGAGAGAGAGAGAGAGAGAGAGAGAGAGCATATGCATGTTCCAAGAGTGTGTTTAACTGCAGATGCGTGGGCATACAGTCTCTTATTTTTACTTATAGAATTATATCTAAAACCATTATCCATTCATTTCAACTAAATATCTTCTCTTAAAATGTAATTATCAAGCCTAAGGCATTTTAATGATAAGATAAGATAATGATAAGAATCAATCTTAATCAGTTCACCTGGATATTGCCTTTTGCTAATGCCACAATAATGAACCAGTGGAAGCCATGTTCTTCTACTGTCTGAAGCCCCTTACAGCTCTTCAATTTCTCCCAGTCTGAGCAGAGAGCTCTGAAGTGAATAAAACAAATAAGCGGTCCTGTGGTACTTTTAAAGGCTAACCGATATATTTATCATGTGAGCTTTTGTGGGTAAAATCGCACTTCATCAGATGCATGAAATGAAAACTACAGTATGGAAGGGAATATATAAATGCAGAGAAGGATATGTCAAAAGACCAGTTCAGATATTTTCAGCAAACCAAGCAAGTTATTTTGATTCAAACAGTGTGGAACAACAGATAAAAAAGTGGGATGGTTAAAAGAAGGGAAAATCACCTTTGGTAATGAGTGAACCAGCCCAAATCTTTATTCAGATGTAATTAAATGGTGTCAGGTTTGCACATGAATTCTAACTCTGCAGTTTCCCTTTGAAATCTTGATTTGAAATGTTTCTGTTGAAGCACCATAACTGTCACGTCTTTCACAGACTGTACAAGGAGGTTGAAGTGTTCTCCTATTGTTTTTTTTTAATGTTACCATTTTTATATCTAATTTGTGTTCATTTATTTGTACAGAGACAGTACAGTTAAGCCAGCGTATAAGGCAGAGGGGCATTGTTGGCACATAATGGCATATATCACATTGGTGGATGATCAGGTGAATGAGCCCCTGATGGAGTAGCTGGTTTGATTAGGTTCTATGATGGTATCATTTGAGAAGATATGTGGGCAGCTGGCAATGGGGTTTGTTACACGGATATGTGCCTGCCTTAGGCTATGTCTACACTAGAAAACTTAAGTCAACTTAACAAAAGTCAACTTAACTTTTCTAGTGTAGACATAGCCCCTTTTCGACCTTATTAAGTCAATTTAAAACTTTAAGTCAAATTAATAAGGTCAATTTAGGCGCTAATCCCCATCCACACTGTCTTAAGTCGATTTAATAAGGTTGACTTAAGTGTTAAGTCAACCTAAAATGAGGTGTTATTAAGTTGACTTATCTTTTCCTTAAGTCGACTTAAGGAAATGCTTGAATCAACTTAAGGAAAGCCCAGTATGGACACATAGTAGTTTAGGTCGACTTAAGCCCCCTTAAGTCGACTTAACTTGTAAGTGTAGATGCACTCTTAGTATTTCTGTTGTGTGGTGTGTAGTTGCTGGTGAGTGTCTGCTTAAGGTTGGGGGGCTGTCTGTAAGCGAGGAGAGGTCTGTCTCCCAAGGCTTTAAAGCATAAGGGATCGTCATGTAGAATAGGTTGTTGATCCTTGATGATGTGCTGCAGAGGTTTGACTTCAGGGCTGTAGGTGATGACCAGTGGCATTCTGTTGTCTTCCTTGTTGAGTTTGTCCTTTAGTAGTTGACTTTTGGGGGACCCGTCTGGCTCTGTCAATCTGTTTTTTCACTTCCCCAAGTAGGTATTGTAGTTTTAAGAATGTTTGATAGAGATCTTGAAAGTATTTGTCTTTGTCTGAGGGATCGGAGCAAATGCAGTTGTATCTTAAGGCTTCGTTGTAGACAATAGATTGTGTGTTGTGTCCCTGATGAAAAGGATGTAGGGAGGGATGTAGGTAATTATAGCGGTCAGTAGGTTTCCGGTATAGAGTGGCGTTTATGTGTCCGTCACTTACTTGTACTGTAGTATTCAGGAAGTGGATCTCCCAAGTGGAGTGGTCCAGGCTGAAGTTGATAGTGGGATGGAAATTGTTGAAATCTTAGTGGAATTCTTCAAAGGCCTCCTTTCTGTGGGTCCAGATGATGATGTCATCAGTGTAGCATAAGTAGAGGAGTGGCACTTGGGAACAAGAGCTGAGGAAGCATTGTTCTAACTCAGTGATAAAAATGTTGCCACATTGTGGGGCCATGCGGGTACCCATACCAGTGCCTCTGACTTCAAGGTATATAAATCATCTCCAAATCTGAAATGGTTGTGGGTGACCACAAAGTCAGAAAGTTCAGTCACTAGGTGTACCGTGACATCATCTGGGATACTGTTCCTGATGGCTTGTAATCTGTCTTTGTGTGTAATGTTAGTGTAAAGAGCTTTTACATCCATTTTGGCCAGGATGATGTTTCTGGAAGATCACCAATGGATTGAATTTTTCTCAGGAAGTCAGTGATGTCTCGAAGATAGCTAGGAGTACTAATAGTGTAGGATCTGAGGAGAGAATCCACATGGCCAGATAAGCCTACTGTAAGCATGCCAGTGCCTGAGATGATGGGGCACCCAGGATCTTGGCTAGCAAATAGAATGTCCCTATTTGGGGCTCTAGGGGTGTCTGTGAAGATTTGTTCCTGTGCTGGTTCAGGGAGTTTCCTGAGTAGATGGTGTCGTTTCTTTTGGTATTCCTCAGTGAGGTCAGAAAGAAGTGGCTTGTAGAATGTTATGTTGGAGAGTTGTCTATAAGTCTCTTGATCATAATCTGACTTATTCATGATGACTACAGCATCTCCTTTATCAGCCTCTTTGGTAATAATGTCAGAGCTGTTTCTGAGGCTGTGGATGGCATTGCATTCTGCATAGCTGGGGTTATGGTGCAAGGGATATTTTTTGTCCTCAGTTTCTATGTACAAGTCCAGTCTGTTATTTTGACCATCAGAAGGTGTCCACATAGAATCCTTTTTTCTATAGTGTTCATTGGAAGGTATCTGTGGGTTATTGCACTGTTCAGTAGTGTGGTGTAAATTTTCATGGAGTTGGAGATGGCTAAAGTGGGCTTCCAGGTTACTGCAGAATTATATCATATGTGTGCGGGTGGTGGGGCAGAAAGAAAGTCCCCGAGATAGCACAGATTCTTCTGATGGGCTAAGTGTGTAGCTAGAAAGAGTAATAATATTGTTGGGTGAGTTAAAGACGTCACTGTTGTTGCCCCTGTGGTACATGGATATTTAGTGTCTTTTTTTCTTCTGTAGGGAAGCAAAGTATATGTTGTAGATGGCTTTTCTCTTTTTTATAAAGCTAAACCACACGGAAGTATGTGCTGAAGGATGTTTTTTTATGAGAGTTTCCAGTGTTGAGAGTTCATTTTTAATCTCGTGTTTGCTGTATGTGTCCCCCCTAAAGTTAAGTTGACTTTGTTAAGTTGACTTAACAAGGTCAACTTTAAGTTGACTTAAAAACTTAAGAAAGTCAACTTAACTTTTCTAGTGTAGACATAGCCCCTTGTCGACCTTAATGTTAAGGAATCTATCAGGTGATATGGTCCCAGGAAGTATAATGATGAGCCATTAAGGAGACAATGGTTGTTCACACCCTCCCATCTAAGGCATTTGTCCAGAAGGACACAAGTTAAAGTATGGATATAACATCAAATTCTTAACTTCTAATCGAAATAGAATTCCTAGACATAAACTATATAATCATTCCCAGCAAATTACTACCTTTCTATTGATACCAAACATGACATAGTTCCTATGGATTATAGCATTTATGAGATATCCATAGAAAATAATATCATAAATGCTTCCCTAAATCCAGACAGTGTCACACCGTGTCCACATGCCCTGCCCTTTGGGGGGCATGCCAGGCTCCCCTTGTGCCCCCCCCCCCAGCAGGGAGGGCATTGGTGTAGTCCTGGGGTAGCCCTAAATCGACTTAGGGCTACCCCAGGGCTACACTGGCTTAATTCAACTTTAGAAAGTCGAATTAAGCCTTAGGTCGAGTAAAAAACAGGTTTAATAAAGTCGACTTAATTTTCATTAAGTCGACTTTATTTTGCTTAAGTCGACTTAAGCAAAGTGTAGTGTAGACACAGGGCAAATTAAGTCGACTTAAGCCAAGTTTAAGTCGACTTAATTTGCCAGTGTAGACGCAGCCATAGAGTGCTAGTTCTGGGGACAGAAAGGTCCCTATGAAAACACACCCAGATTTGATCAAGTTATAAGCCTTTGAAAATCACCATTTGTGTATTTAGAGCTTTATGGATGTTTGCTAATAAAATTTCTGAACCTTCCATCATGAGGTTGCCTTGACTCTGTATATGTAGGCTGGAAATGTGACAAAGACAGGCGACAAAAACTGTGAGGTGTATATGATGGTAGAGGCTAGATAGATGCGGCAGCAAGTGTCATTGTCTCACATTTGTTTAGTAAATTAATAAAAAATTAATAAAAAATATTTCAGTTTAACATTTTAATTAAAGTTTGAATGAAAACACATCTATGCATTTCTTTTGAATTGAGGTACTTAGGCATGCTAATGCTTCCGGTGCCAAAAAACTGTTGCCCATGCGGCACCATGCCTCACAAATTGCTGCTCAGCATATATCATAATTTGCTCAGCTGCATCATCAGTTTAGAGGGAACATTGGTGGCATCCATGGTGTATTTGCTAAAAATGTTCTGACATGCTGCACATGTGGTGTTACAGTGGTCAAAGGGAAATTGTCTACAGGGTTAAGGTCTAAATAGTCTTTACTAGTGAATGGTTTAGTACTCCTTAAGATCCTAATGAAAAATATATTAATTTCTGTGCAAAGGTGGTTTGCCGGGTGTGGGGTTATATTAGGGGCTAATATTGTTCAGTGGTTAAAGCATGAGAGTCTTGAGTTCTGGGTCTGAGTCCTAGCTCTGCCACGAAACTGCTGTGGGACTTTGGGAGAAGTCACTTCACAGCTCTGTGTCTCAGTTTCCCAGTCTGTAAAATGAGGTTAATGTGTCCCTTTAAGACAAAGGCTCTCAAATGGGAGTTGCAACTCCTTAGCGGATCACACGGTTATTATGCGGGGGTTGTGAGCCACCCAGAGCTGCCAATAGCTGTGCAGAAGCAAGGGAGGCAATAGGGCACTAAGTTTGCTCTGAAAAGCGGTATTGATACAAATTCTTTGCACCCACCAGTATTAAACAATAACAATTTAAAAATAACTTCTCTGCATCTAAAAATAATTCCATAAAAATGTGGTTTAGTCTTAAGTTCAAAGTGGTGAGAAAAGATAAATTCATTTTAGGCAGAAGGTTTGGTTATAAATTTAGCATTTAAAATAGTATTGCCTAGAAAAAAATGTATTTTTAATTTGGTGGAGGACCACACTTGGAGGCTGGCTGTGTGAAAGGGATCGCCAATGCGAAAAGTTTGAGAACCACTGCTTTAGGAGGTGGTGCAAAGCTTGGTTCATTATCCCTTGTAAAGTGATTTCAACTTTTCAGATAGAAGGTGCTATGGAAAAGTGAGGCCTGATTTTATCAATTACATTCATGGTGATTTCAATGCCATCTTCCCTTTTCTATCTATGTTTAACTAACATCTTTCCAAGTACTTCAACCAGCACCCAAGCTATTGGCAATGCTACAGAAGTCATATACTCTTGAAGTCTTCATTACAGCTTTGTGTTTGTTAGCATATTTTAGGAAAGTTCCCACCAGGGATAAGACCAGTGGAAACCATATGGTAGTTAAGTTCCAAAGGGGTAGCCGTGTTAGTCTAGTTCAGCAAAACAAACAAGGAGTCCTGTGGCACTTTTAAAGACTAACAAATGTATTTATTGCATGAGCTTTCATCATCATACTTGAGTTAATGAGGCAGGGGAGGGGGTGATCTGATGGTCTTGTGTTATGCAGTGTTTGCTAGTTTGGGACAATAATTGCTATAGACATAAATGCCATATAAAATTACAAATATTTTTATGGAGCGATAACCAATGCATGTGGTACTGAGAAGTGTTTGCAAATGCCTATCTGGGCTGAGGCTCACACATGCATGAAGGGGGCCCAGACAATACAGGAAGGGGGCACAGAGATTAGGAGGGTTCCGGGGCCCGTCACATTGGCTTTGTCTACACTTGTTAATTTATGTCGACTTTAGGGAAGTCGACTTAGCATGTCCACTCCTAAATTTTAAGTCGACTTAGGGGGGAACTTACAAAGTCGACCTAGAGCGTCGACTTAGGGCTACTCTGCGTCCACACTGGCTTAAGTCAACTTTAAAAAGTTGACTTAAGCCTAAAGTCGACTTTAAACTAGGTTTAACAAAGTCGACTTAATTTTCCTTAAGTCGACTTAAGCAGCTTGCTTAAGTCGACTTAAGGAAAGTGTAGTGTAGACGCAGAGTAAATTAAGTCAACTTAAGCAAGCTTAAGTCGACTTAATTTACAAGTGTAGATGCACCCATTATACTTTAACCACTGGACGGCTGGAATCAGTGCCTTCCATGTTGACAAGTTCCAGAGGGGTAGCCATGTTAGTTTAGTTCAGTAAAACAAAGAAGGAGTCTTGTGACACTTTAAAGACTAGCAAATTTATTTATCACATGAGCTTTTGTGGGTCAAATCCCACTTCAGATAAAACCATTGGGCCCTTGAGGAATTCCACCAAGATTTCAACAATTTCTACCCCACCATCAACCTCAGCCTAGACCACTCCACATGGGAGATCCACTTTCTGCACACTACAGTACAAATAAGTGATGGCCACATAAATACCACCCTAGTGAACCTACTGACCTCTGTAGTTACCTGCATCTCTCCAGTTTTCATCTGGGACAGACCACACAATTTATTGTCTACAGCCAGGCCCTAAGATACAACCACATTTGCTCTGATCCTTCAGACAGAGACAAATACCTACAGGATCTCTATCAAACATTCTTAAAACTACAATACCCACCTGAGGAAGTGAAGAAACAGATTGACAGAGCCAGACGGGTACCCAGAAGTCAACTACTAAAGGAGAAGTCCAACAAGGAATACAGCAGAACGCCACTATTCATGACCTACAGCCCCCAAGTCAAACCTCTGCAGCACCTCATCAAGGATCTACTGTTGTACTTATAAAGAAAAGACTAGCAGGATCTTATTCAGGGGCACAAGTCAATATGCCACATTTATTATAAATGTAAGAATAGCAAAAAGCAGTCTCATACACACACATTCATACTCAAGAAGTTCTGGAAGCTGGTGTGATATAATTACCAGTCAGTTCTTTCATGTGTTGCTCGAGCCACTGCCTAGTGGACAACAAGGCTGGGCACAAGGAGGAAGCCAGGCTTCTGTCAGTCATGAATCTGATGCTAAAGATGACAATTGCAGAATGAGACCCAAATTTTTCATGTTCTTACCCATCTTTTATACTTGCTGGTGCTCATGTAAGTGTATGGGACTTGATGTGTTATGCTGCCTCAGGGTTGCAGTGAGATCATTGGTCACCAGTCACTTCCAGACATGACATTCATCTTGTCCTGATTGTATCCTGCTCTTTTCTTTCTGGGGTGGATCCTTCTTTTTTGCTTTTCGGGGTTTGTTTGCATTGTTCAGCCATTAAAGTGGTTACTTGCATTTCATCACAACAGGCTGCCATCAGCGACTGATCCCATTATACACAACCTTCATTCACACATCTTGTTCACACATTTCAATGAAATTACACAGCCACACACCCTTTTGTCCCTTCAATTCGAATATATTGAATGGGTCACACCTTACAGAATTATGTTAGGGTGACACTGAGGCTATGTACACACGATCACTTTATTGCACGGTAAGGCTCCTTACCACGCAATAAAACAAATAGGGTACACACGATCAATTTCTCTATTGCGTGGCAACACCCTCTTGCTGCGCAACAGTTAAACCACTCAAAACAAGAGTGGTGGCATTATCACGGAACAGCTGTTCCGCGGTAATGCTCGTGTGTACTCATTTTGCGCAATAGACAGCCTTCGGAAATGTCCCAGAGTGCCAATCGAGGCCACTCTGGGCCATTGGAGCTGTCAAATATGTCAATTTCACTGCTCTAGCTGAGCAGTGATATTGACATATATGTCAATTTCACTGCTCTAGCAGAGCAGTGAAATTGAGTATTTTTGGGAGCTGCCCGGTTTGGCAGCTCCCCTGGGCTGAGCTAGGGGGTTGGCCCGAACCAGCTGCCCACGCCGGTCCGAGCCGGCCCCCCAGCTCAGCTCCCGGACTTCAGGACTCAGCAGGGGCTGCGGCCGCTTAAGCGCCGCGGCGCCTGCTGACTCCCGAAGCTGGGAGCTGAGCTGGGGGGTCGGCTCAGACCGGGGCCACTTAAGCGCCGCAGCACCTGCTGACTCCCGAAACTGGGAGCTGAGCTGGCGGGCCGGCTAGGACCAGAGCCGCCCCCCAGCTCAGTGCAGGGGTTCAGGTGGTGGCAGAAGCTCCACCGGAGCTTCTGCCGCCACCCGAACCCCTGGACTGGTTCGGGTGTCAGCAGGTGCTGCGGCGGCGCCTGCTGACTTCCGAAGCCTGGCCCTGCCAGTTCAGCCTCGGGGCTTCGGATGACAGCGGGGGCTGGCAACGCAGCCCCCGCTGCCACTGGAAGCCCTGCAGCTGGGCTAGGGGGCTGGCTGTGGGCAGTGCATGGTGGGACAGGTGCCCACCATGCACTGCTCTTCTTTCGCAATGCTCCTTTGCGAAAGAAACAGCACGTGTGTACAGAAGAAAGCGCTATATTTATAGCGCTTTCCTTGTCCCAAAATAACTTATTGCGGGACAAGTGTTCTCGTGTGTACATAGCCTGAGAGTCAATTTTAGCTTGTGATTTTACTGTGAGATACACATTCTCATCCCACAGCACATACAGCACATTATTTGAAGGCATAAACAGCTTAATATTAAAACAATTATGAATGGGTAGGAACATTATGGATAATATATTTGTGGCTGTGGGTGACATATGCTGAAGGCAGCATAAATAAGCTTAATATGTTTTGAAGTAGATATCCCAGCACATTTACCAGAGAATCATGGGAGGAATGGGGAGCAGAGTCAGGAAAAGGTTGAGCAAGAAGCTCCCTCCCCCTCGCCCCCAACTTATGTATGCTATAGCTATATAGGCCTGCAGAAAGGCTACTGATTTTGGCTCTTGTTAGCCACAAATATGATGGTTAAAATTTCCCCATACAGTTCCCCTCCTTAAAAGGTCATGGAGCCTTCCCGTAACTGCTCTCACATTTACCTTTGGATGCATCTGAACTGTGATCCAACAAAAAGCTCAAGGCTCTTACCTGAGACCAGGCAAACATAAAACACAATTTTTGTTGCAACAATAGATCTGTGGCTTTGTTCTGTAGGTGTTTTGCTGGTGCCAGTTTTTCCTGAAGTTCTGAAAGGCAAAAAGACACTTTTCTACCCCCTTTAGGGGGTGGCAGATTCTTACTTAAAATATCCCTTTCTTTTATAAATCTCCTTTTTGATTGCAGACAAAACAGAGAAATTACCCCTATATTTTCCTATGTTTTTGTTTTATAGGTAGACCAGGTTTGTAATGACTTTTACCTTTTAAAGTTTTAGAATGAATTTTCCATTTTAAAAAAATTGTTTTATTTATAAAAGACATGAAGTGGTGTACTTCAGTTTCCCTTTTCATAAAGCTGGCCAAGTTTGTAATGTTTTCTCTGCTGTGGCAAGTTTTAAGATTATCTTCAAGTAGTAGCTGAGACGCATCATAACCAGAAGGCTTTTTAACAAGGTGTGTTTTCATTTACCATTTTTTTTAATTGCTTTTTTTACATTTTACCCTTGATGTTGCTTCAAGGGGACACTTTCCTTTTATTTTTTTTATTATTTTACTGTAGCTCTGATCCGCTATTTTGTTACTAAAAATACAAATAATTCAGAATCTTTTTTTCTTTTGTTTTGTTTTGTTTTTGGCTGCCCCTCCACATCCATGACCACATTTTTTGGTCCTTGTTTTAAAAGATATTAAACATATAAAGCATTGAGGTACCTCTTAAGGGTTAACTGCTGAATAACAAAGCCAAACAGCACTAATTTACCCGTGTCTAGCAACAAAGTATTTGTCAGTTTTGTAACTTTGAATGAAAGATTTAATTAGCCTTTTAGTGGCATTATTTTAAAACAACACCAATTTATCTTAAACTTACAAAAAAGGGATTTACAAACCAAGAATGTTGGTTTAGGTTTTTAAAACCTTACAGATTTAAATAATATACCTGTGCACACATTTTCTTTCTCTTTTTTTTTTTTTTTTTGCACTGATTTAATTTTTTCTATACATCTTCATACAAATTATATTCCCTTTTTTTTATACATTTGGGGGCACTTAAATTTCAATTAAACCTTTTTTTCTTTAAGGATTTTATCTAAATCATCTGTATTTAAATTATTTTAGTCAGAATTTACAGACCATTTCTTCAGAACAAAGGGCCCATTTTTCCTTCAGAATGGCTGCAAAGAAAACCAAGAATTCTTTTCTTATAACACTTTCCCCAGTTTTAATTGCAATTTTCTTAAATCTTCTCAATTCCCTTAACTCACCTACATTTTCCTTCAATTTACATCCAAAGTTCCCTCCACAGAAGTGCGGGAGGGTGGGGAGGGAGGAGGGAGGAAGAGAGAGGGGTAGTAGCAGAGGAAGAAGGAAGATCTAAACCAAGGAAAGTAGACAGTACCAACAAATCTGGAAGTGGGGCTCCATGAGCCAGAGCATCTGAAACCTAAACTCCTATATCCTTCAGAGTTTGTCTGGTTAACCACAAACAAAAACAAACAAAAATGAATTTTTAGAGTTAGAATTCATGTGCAAATCTGTCATCATTAAATTACGTCTGAATAGAGATTTGGGCTGGTTCACTCATCAAAAGGTGATTTTCCCCTCTTTTAACCTGCCCACCTTCTTATCTGATGTTCCACGCTGTCTGAACCAAAACAACTTGCTTGGTTTTGCTGAAAAAGTCCAAACTGACCTTGTGACTCTCTTCTCTGCATTTATATATTCCTTTCCATACTGTAGTTTCTATTTCATGTGTCTGATGAAGTGGGATTTTACCCATGAAAGTTCAGGTGATAAATAAATTTGTTAGTCTTTAAAAGTGCCACAGAGCTTCTTGTTTGTTTTGCTTAACTAGACTAATATGGCTACCCCTGATGTGGAATATTAAGCTATAATCTTGCATGAATCCACCCAAAGGAAAAAAGATGTCCACTGTCTTCATTCTAACCATTAGAGCTAATGGTAGGTCAATTCTGGTGGTTACAGCACCAAATAGCTGGAATACATTTCCTTTTCTATTGAAATATATTATTTGATTTTTAAGAATATTCTAAAGGGATAATGCCTGGTTGATTGAGGGATATAATTCAGTTTATATGACAACAAGATCAGTAGAAATGTTTTCATGGATTTCTGAAAATTCTAAGTAAGAGTTTGAGGATTTGGGGAGAGGGGTAGAGCTGTAAACATGCCCCTGAAATGTTTGTAACTCCAACAGGGCAGCTTTCTGCTGGCATGTGAGAACCACAAGGTGAAACTGACTAAAGAAAAAATTGACTATAAATCAAATGGTAACAACTATGCTTATAATAAGTGCCTTTCTTTTTAGGATCTCAAAGCTCTTTGTGAAGGCTAGGTGAGTATAATTATCCCCATTATATAGATGTGGACAATGAGGCACAGGGAGGCTAAGTATGTCACTGAAGTCTAATCCGTACGGAATTTCATTCAGATGAGAGATGCAGAGAATGTTAATGTGAATTTTCTTAGTAAGAATCTTTGCACTGTAGTGGGGATGAATGGAATCCAATCTGGGAATGAATTTTCGATCTCTAAATGCATTGATGAGGAAGAAAACAGCCTTCAGACACCCTCTAAGAACATAAGAATGGCCTTGCTTTGTCAGACTAATGGTCCATCTATCCCAGGATCCGGTCTTCCAGCAGTGGCCAGTGCCAAGTGGTTTGGAGAATAACAGAACATTAATCATCAAGTGATCCAACCTGTCACCTAGTCCCAACTGCTGGCAAACAGCAGTTCCTGGTTAATAGCCATTGGTGAATCTATTCTCCATGAATTTATCTAGTTCTTTTTTTGAACCCTCTTAGAGTCATGGCGTTCACAACATCCTCTGGCAAGAAATTCCACAGGTTGATTGTGAGTTGTATAAAGAAATACTTTCTTTTGTTCATTTAAAACCTGATGCCTATTAATTTAGTTTGGTGACCTCTAGTTCTTGTGTTATGAGACAGAATAAATAAAACTTCCTTATTAACTTTCTCTACGCCCGTCATGATTTTATAGAACTCTATCATAGCCCACTTAGTTGTCTCTTTTCCAAGATGAAAAGTCCTAGTCTGACTAACTCATACACTATCTCTCTTCTCATATGGAAGTTTTTCTATACCCCTAATCATTTTTATTGCCCTTTTCTGTACCTTTTCTCTCCTCAGTCTCTTACTGGTTCAGCCATCCAGGGATCAGAACTGAGAAATGTACAGAGATCTCTCACTTCATACTGCAGAGTAGAGCTGGTCATGGTATTTTCCATTCTTTTTTTTTTTAATTTGAAAACACTGGTTCCTCTAAATTGAAACTGTTAGTGAAACAGGGTCAGGTTCTCCTGACTTGAAAAAGTGTTCAGTCAAAAAGTTTCAAAATAATAGAATGTTTCATTTTGACATTGTCAATATGAAACCAGTTTTCTGGTTCAAAACAACTTTTCATTTAGAAATTTAAGCCAAGACGACTTAATTAATAAAAGATGTAAAAAAGAAAAAAAGGTCAAAATCTCAATTAAATATTATAAAACAATTTCATTGACCCCAAATAAAAATAATTTTGGGGTTGTCTTTGTCAGATTTTCACTTTTCATCCTGATTTGTGAAAGGAAAATGTTGAATTCTTCAAACAGTCTTCTTGGGATTGGAAAAAAAAATCCTGCCTATCTCTAATGCAGAGCACTATCCTCATGGACCACTAGGGTCATTGCTGCCCCAAAACGAGATAGGGGAACAGCCCCGGACCTACCCCCACGCAAAACAACGCCCCCACGCCCGGCTGCCACTGGTGGCCGCAGATTCCCAGCCAAAGTCTGGGCTGGGTGCGGGGAGCTCAGGGCAGGCGCAGGCTCTCTGAGCCTGCATTGCTGACAGGACTCAAGGCCTGTGCTCCCTGTGCCCGGCGCCAGCAACACACATGGGGATGACTTTTTTGATTTTCTGTTCCGTAGTGGTTGAACTTTTGTTTTAAGGGTTTTTAAACAATGTCCAGAGTTCATCATGCTGGGAAAAGAGGAGATAGAAAAGCTTCCAGCAACATGGAGTGCTGTTTGAGGTCAAGGATGATCTTGAGATTCAGGCACAAGCCTGGGTGTCAGGGTTTTGTATTCTCTGGCACTGACTTCGGTCAAGCCACTTAGGAATCAGTCTTGTTCCCGTTGAAGTGACTGAGAGTTTTGCCATTGACTTCATCAGGAGCAGGATTGGGTCTTTCACCTTTTGTGCCTCAATTCCTCCATCTACTCTCTGGGAATAAGAATACTTACTGACCTGACATGAGTTTTGTGATGCTTCATTCAGTGTCCATCGAAGTGCTTTGAAGTTCTCAGGTGGACATCGAAATGCCAAGAATTATCATTCCAATTTATGAAACCTGAGTCTCCAATCTGGCCGAGCAGCACAGCTTTCAGAGCTCAGCTTCTGTGTCCTGTTACTACACCAGAACATAGCTCCTCTTTCTTAGGACTGATTTCTAAAACAAAATCTTTTCTCAGAGTGAGGGAGCCTTTATCTGCATGTCTGAAAAGCGATTTGATCTGGTGAGGGGAAAAGCTTGAAGTTGGAGCTACAATTGGAGTTTAGGATTTTTTAAAAGAAAAATGAAGATAAGAGACCAGTCAGAGCCTTCAAAATCTCATCTTCCTGTAGATATTTTTTATCTCTAACTCTTTGTATAATCTCTTAACTCATAACAGGATGGTAATTAAATCACCAGGACCAAATATTTAACATAATTTCTTTCTTTTTTAACTCCTTCTCCTCCTTTGGCCAAAGCAGTGCTGTATTGTGTAATTATGTAGTAATTTTCTATATTTTTAACTAGCTGGCTGCCTTTATTTTGTCTGTATATTTTAAACTGTGTGCTTGTGGCTTAACTTTTGAAATTCAATAAAAAGAATTGAAACGTGAAATGGGAAGGGGTGGAATAAATTGATAAAGTTTTGTACTCGAGATTCCTGAGCCAAATTCAGTATAAACCTCTCAACCCCCCACCTCCTAGGCAGTCAGGGTTTCTTTCCGAGGAAATTTAGAGCTAGAGAACAATGCTGGATTGACAGCCTTGGAGACTAAGCTCCTACTCATAATAGTGGAAGTGTAAGCTGCCCCACACAGCAGTGTGCTCTCAATCTGGTCCTCCAGATAGGTGGGTGTGAGCATCCATTTAACTTCCATTCAGGTGGATGCGTCCATTCAACTCTTAGCCTTTCTGATAAGACAGCCAACAAGGCTGAGGATTGCTTTTGTGATATGGACACCTGTTGACCAGAAATTGGATTGACATCAGGAATTTCAGCCAGTGAACACAGCTAAGATTTTGGCTTGCCCTTTCTTTGTCTGTCTTGTGGATCAATAGGACCTCAGGGGCAAATGAGCTCCCTCAAATCTTTGCCCATAATGCAAGCTTTCCCACCAACCTGCTTCTGAGGTGGCGTCTGAGGAGAAGCTACCCCAGGTCAATATTCACAGATTTTTTTGTTTCTTGTTCTCAGGATCCAACCCGTGTGGTCAGTCCAGTTATCGACATCATCAACTTAGACACTTTTGCGTATGTGGCAGCTTCCTCAGACCTGAGAGGAGGTGAGTCTGACTACCTATTGGATGAGGCTAATCAGTCAGGTACTATGCTCAGCAGACATTGGCAGAAGGAAGCAATTAATCAGTATGAAGGAGGCACACTGAGTCAGAGCTCAGTACTGTAAAGATTATTTATAACACTGTATATTCATGGCAATTTGGTGCAACAAGGCGTCCTAAAAATAATCGGTTTCCCCCTCCATCAGTTCGCAAGGCTAACCCGGACCTTTATAGCACTAACTTGAGGGAATGGAGTTTATTACTAGGTACAGGAGGGAAGTATTATGTCTAAGGTAATGTCTTGCAGGCATGAATACGAGATGTCATTGAAGGGGAAGAGTGCAGAGGGATTAGAATTGGATTGCCATGCTATATCTCCAGAGTTATAGTTGGTTTGTTAACAGAAGTCCCCTTCCGAGCTTTGCACATTTCTAGTTGCCTGATTTCCGAGAATGTCACTCCAGGTATATGCCAGTGTGAAACCAAAGTGATACAGTGAAGAATCAGAAATATAATTAATATAATTTCTGAAATATAATTTCTCCCTGCTAAATGCCAGTTCCCTTGGAGAATGCTGTTCTCTCATTATTCTGAGAGAGAATGGCACCTATGTTTATTTTTGTGTTGCATCCCTTGAGTTTTTTACTCATGTCTTGGGATTTCTCTAGAAAGTACTAGCTAATGCTCTGTGTAGGGATTATCAGCCATGCTTGGTTATCTGGTGGTTTTAACAGAGACAAATGGAAGTTGTGATGAGACTAATGACAGATTTGTGCCAGAGGAGACATGGCCCATACTGAAGCCCAGTTTCTGTAGCATCTGCAGAAAGGCAGGGTTGGATCAACACAAGCACTATCGGGGCTGAAGCCCAGGGCCCTGGCTTAAAGGGGGACCCTGGGCTCCAGCCCCTAAGGCCCCTGCCTGATCCAGCCCCTGCCACCCTGCTCAGCCTGGCACAGCGCCAGCAGGGCTTGGAAGGTGCTGAGCGGGCCCTTGCCAGTGCTGGGGGGTTGGGGGAGAGGGGAGCAGGCCCTGAAATCAGAGGTAGGGCACATGTTCGCTTCGCTCTGGGGGCTGAGCCAAGTGGCGCATGGTGCAATCTCCAGCGTGGCTGCACCATGCACCAGCCAGGCCAACTGGACAGGCTGGGGCGAGAGCACTGCAGAGAGAAGCCTCTGGCCCCAGGGCCCCCAGAGCCAGCCTGCCTACAGGCCACCATGGTGGGGGGCCGGGGTCCCAGGCTAGGGAGGCCCCACAGTGGTGGGGAGCTGCGGCTTAATCCAGCCCTGCAAAAAGGGATAATTGGGCTATATGATCCATGCTATTCTCTTATGGCAATTTATACGTTTCTACAAAAAGAATCAAAGTCATGCTTCAAGTTCAGATAGGTTTGTCTCATTACCTCTTTGCTAAAATCTTTGTCCCCCTCTAAAGATGAGGGCCCAGCAGGTCAGGCAGCCTCCGGCTTGGACCTGGTGTGCCTCTCCCTGCAAACTTGCTAGTTCTCTAAGATTCTTGTCTCTGTGCCCCTTTGTGCTCTGCACCTCTCTGCCCCAGTAATCACGACATTTCTTACTTGCTTAGAGTGTGAACCAGTGTTGTCCAAGTTCCAGAGGGGGAGCCATGTTAGTCTAGTTCAGCAAAACAAACAAGGAATCCTGTGGCACTTTTAAAGATTAACAAATTTATTTATCGCATGAGCTTTTGTGGGAGAAAATCCCACTTTGGTGAAGGAGGCTGTTGTTTGAGGGCCCGTTTCATTTGTTGCAGAGCTGAAAGGTGTATGGTGAATGAGGCAGGGAACTGCAGAAAGAGAAAAAAGAGTCTCAGGGATAGGCAGCTGAATGCTGGATAATTGAGTCCTATGCCTGACACAGAGTTCCTGTGGGATTCTAGATCAGGCCCTTAAATTAGATTTTTTCAGAGATGATCTCTTCTTGTGTGTTCCTCAGTTTCTGGGATCTGGCTTGAGGTCATAGCATCTGATTTACAGATGTGTTGAACACTTGTGACTGCGACTGAAGTTGACGGGATCTGTATTTGAACATACCGAGTGCTATGTAATGCTAAGTACTCTGAAAAATCATGTCCTGCGTGTCCCAATGGGCACCCAGAGTTAATGTATCCTTTTGACCTGAATGCCTCCATGCCTCAGTTTCCCATCTGTAAAATGAGTAGAGTACCATCCCATCATCCTGTAAGAATGTTGTGACAGTAAATTCATTAATGCTTGTGAAGCCCACAGATATCACAGTGATAAGCACCATAGAAACGCCCATGAGGAAATTAATCATAAATAAATATGGCCTGAGCCTCCTGATTTAACTATGGTGGTAAAATGAAATATTAAATTGCTGATCATCATCTGAGCACTGTCCACTCTGCTCACTGAATGAGGCGGGGCTCCTGTGAAAATAATGGTACATGCTCATGTAATTAAAGACTGCATCTCATAATACATATGCACAGGAGCAGTGGATTAAGGTTGCACAGGAAATTGTTTTCTATTCTCCAGTTTCAAATGACCTAAATAATGAAGTTGCAGCCAGTTCTCCTAGGAAATGATTTCAGTAGCTAACACATTTAAATATTACAAACAAACAAACAAAAAAAACTACATTAAAAGAGGGCTATAGTTGCAATGTCCAGCACTTAAAAGTCAGGAAGTGCCAGAATAAAGGTTCTGCGCTGCCCAAGGGATGGGTTTATGTTAGAAGGAAAAGAAGAGGAGGAAAAAGATCAGGTCCACCCAAGAGCAGGAAGGATAAATGGTGCCTTTAATCACAATGCTTGTTCCCCTTGTACATTCACCCTCGCGGAAAGTAGCCACGACCCGTCTCCTTGGACACCGTACATGTAAGCCCCCAATACAGAATTCACAAAGACATAAATGCTTTCTAACATGCTAAATACAGCATACATAATGCAACAGGTGCATGCATAATACAATAGGTTACATCATGCCTAAATCCCGACAGGGTGACACTATACTTAATATTCAGGTTATATGATTAGATTATACTTAATATACAGCATATAATCAGCCCACCTCTGTTGATGTTTACAACTTATTTGGGTACCATATAATATTTCTGACCATTGAAATGCTCCAAACTTTCGTGCCCTCTCTGGTACCTTGCTTACATCACATGTTTACTAGACTTAAGTTATTGGCTTGTTAGTAGGGCCATCACAGTAGACGGTTACCACTTAACCATGAATGGTTTCCATTCTACTTTCTTTTTGTTAGCTGTATATTGGTGCTTTCCAGCCAAAGCTGTTTACAGTGTCACAGCTTCAATAACACGTTTGACATCTTGACTCCTTGATTCCTAAATCTAGGTGATCAGCTGCCCAGTTATTATAAAATATAAATTCCCTACACTTTGGTGGTCTCCTGATTTATGTCCATCTTCAATTTCACTGTGGTACATCTTTATGTTGCTTTTAGGGTTTGATTGGAGTCTACATTTCAAATGGGAGCAGCTTTCCCCAGAGCAGAAAGCCAAACGAATTGACCCTACAGAACCCATTAAGTAAGTAGCAAGGCAGAGAAGATATGTGTGTGGAAACTATGGGAATGGAGGGCTTGCTCCTGTGGAAGATGATGCCATCCAGGCTGTGTGCAGGCAGGTCCTTGTCTGATTTTGCACTTTTCACTTGCAGAGAGTGTTGCATATTAAGGACTAGATTCAAAGTCCATTGAAATCAATTGAAATCTTTCTGTTGATTTCACTGGCTGTGGATCTGGCCCTGGCCTGAATGGAGTTATTGCCCAATTTTGAAGATACAGCATTAAGTAATTTCTTTTTTGCTCATGGCTCTCCTATTTAGCTGGACCAGAAGGAAATCTAATTACATAATTAAAGGCTTGGTTTAACATATGGCACCATAGTGATATGGTAAGTCCCCCCACCTGTCCCAGAACAGTCCTGAGTCTGATCAAGCTGTCCTGAATTCCAGTTTGCTTTGGATTTTACAGCACAGCTTCACATCATAACGATGTGCCCTCAAGGCAGCATAAGAATGCTGCAGTGTTGGGACATAAAGACACATGGATCACAATTATTACTCTGTAATATGGGGTTGCTGAAGGGCTCTGTGTGGTTTTTTTCCCCCAAAAGGTTAAGTAAAAATAGGCAAAGGCTCCTAATTTCTCCAGTCTGTGACTGGGAACCTTCTTCCCCAACAAAGATTCTTAGTTTACTTCTCACAACTCATATTTTACCTGAGAACAAGAGAAATCCTTGATATCTTGCTTTCATCAAGGGTGTCACCTTTTATCTAGACCATACCTTCCTGATCAGCCCTGCCATTCTCAGCTATCTAAGGGGTGGTCAGCAAGTTTGAAGGTAATAGGAAGTGAGTGTTGAGTCTCAGGACAGTTAATCAAATCAGGAGGAGAAAAAAATATGTCCTCATCCACACCTCACCTTACTCATTGCTGCCCCCTATGGCTGGCTGACATGTTGTGTTGATTGATATTTTGTCCAGTCCTTTAACAGAAGTATTGTTGTTGCGACATGGGGCATGGAATAGGGAAAGTGGTGGTGAGAGCTCAGAGCTCCCGAAATAACCACAGGAAACCAAACTTGCTTCTTTCTATCCTGGTTCTTGTAATGAGCTCTAGTTCATCTCCTAATGTTGCATCTCACTTTCCTCTCCTCCTGCCATGCAAAAACAATTGGAGCCCCTTCATAGAGACCATGAGACCTGAGACAGCTCCAGTGCGTTTTAATTCTACATTTTTGCAGGATGTGACACACCCGCTCCTAGGAATGGGGCCTGCTCCATCAAGAGGGTGATACTTCTAAAGCGATCCAACCCCTCCACACAACTTTTCTTTGTTACCCCCTCAGATAATCCAGGAGGCAAAAAGCCTACAATCAGGGCTATGAATTCTGGGCTTGTGGGAGTTGTGCTAATGAGTGCATTAAACTGCCAGGCAGTTTATGATTGACAGAAAAATACCAAGGCTGCCAGTGAAATGACTCTGCTACTTTGAGGTGTGCATCCTTGTTCTAGGTGATAGGAAGATTCATAGGTCTGTCACTCTGAGAGCAGAATAAAAAGCAAAAGGAAGTGGCTTTTTATATGTCTTGGGTTTTGCTCCAGCGTTTGAGTGAGAGCTTGTCTCCCTCTTCCCTTTACATCTCTGCAGAACTCCGATCATTGCAGGGGGCCTCTTTGTGATTGACAAAGCCTGGTTTAACCATCTGGGGAAGTACGATACTGCCATGGACATCTGGGGCGGGGAGAACTTTGGTAAGTCTCTGTTGGTGCAGGGACGCATGGGTCTTCATACCCTCAAAATGGGTCTCATCTCATGTAGTGTCCTCTCAAATAGTGTCAAACTAATATTGGGTCCACTCTCCGTGCCCTGAATGCTTTCCCCTTGTTACTTGCCCATGATTCTGATGAAAATGTGGGAACTGTTGAATATCTCAAGATGAGACTTGGAAGGGGTGCTTTTATTTGTTTATAATACTCTCTCCACTCCGTGGTAATAGATAAAATGTTGCTAAATACGCTAAACCAAAGAGTCTCAACTTGGTGATTGTGAACATATTACTTGGGAATGAATAGTAATCTCCTGTTCCCTCCTTTTTTTACTTTTTTCTTTAAAACATCTAACTGTGTTTCTAGCCCTTATGTTTGCAGACATAACCTTGAAAATGTGAATGGATGCAGTGATACCTGCCCAAATTTGCAGAGTTCCTGATATAGTAACTCAGGGGTTCTCCAATGGGCAGTTTGCAAACAGCTAACACAGAGATCATTACTCGATAACATTTATAACGTGAAGCAGCATAAAGTGCAGATCAGTGTGTATATATATATATATGCTATTTCCATCTTTATCAACCAAACCTGTCATCTCATTAAAAAGATACCGATTTAGTTTGACGGGATCCATTTTCCATAGGCCCACATTGGTTTGTGTTAATTACATTACCCTCCTTTAATTCCTTATTAATCGAATCCTGTATCAGCTGCTCTATTATCTTGCTGGGATTGCAGATAAACTTATAATTACCCAGGTGATACCATTTACCATTTTTAAAAATTGGTGCAATGTTAGCTTTTTTTCAGTCTTCTGAAACTTTCAGAAGGTTCCAAGATGTATTAAAAATAAACATTAAGAATCCAGCAAGCTTCTCCACCAGCTCTTTTAAAACTCTTGGATGCAAGTCTACACAGGAGATAAATATTTAATATTAGCCTCTTCAGTCTCGCAGAGAAACATAAAATATGAGCCAATGGATGGAAGTTGAAGCTAGACAAATTCAAATGGGAAATAAGATGTAATTTTTTAACAGTGAGAATAATTAACCGATGGAACAATTTACGGAAAGTCATAGTGGATTCTCCATCACTGCCAGTTTTGAAATCAAGATAGGATGTTTTTCTGAAAGCTAGCTCTAGGAAATATTTTGGGGAGGTGCTATGGGAGGAGGTCAGTGGTTCCTTCTGGCCTGGGAATTTATGAACCTATGGAAAGAAAACAGGCAGAAGGCTGTGACAACCCTTCCATGCTTATTCTACATAGCATAGCTGGGTCAGACCAATGGTCCATCTAGCCAGTAATCTGTCTTTCAAGAGTGGTTAATCCCAAATGCTTAAATGGAAGTGATCCATCCTGTCAGCTATTCCCAGCCTTTAGCAAACAGCAGTCCCTTCCTGTCCTGGTTAATGGTCACTGATGGGCCTATCCTCCATGAACTTATCTAGTTCTTTTTTGAATCCTGTTATAGTCCTGGCCTTCACTCTCAGCAAGTTTGCAGTTGATACTACGCTGGGGGAAGTAGTAGATACCTTGAAAGGTAGGGATAGGATACAGAGTGACCTAGAAAAAATTGGATGATTGGGCTAAAAGAAATTTGGTGAGGTTCAACAAGGAGAAGTGCAGAGTTCTGGACTTAGAATGGAAGAATCCCATGTACTGCTACAGTTGGAGGACTGACTGGCGTGGGAGCTGTTCTGCAAAAGAGAACCTGGGGGTTAAACTGGAAATGCACCAACAGTGTTCCCTGATTGCCAAGAAGGATAATGGCATATTGGGCTGCATGAGTGGGAGCATTGCCACATTGAGGGAAGTGATGAATCCCCTCTGTTTGGCACTGGTTAGTCCACATTTGGAGTACAGTGTCCAGTTTTGGGTCCCCCACAACAGAAGCGATATGAACAAATCAGAGAGAGTACAGCTGGCAGCAATAAATGTGATTCAAGGGCTTGGGCACTTGCCTTAAGAGTAGAGGCTGAGGGAATTAGGTTTGGTTGGTCTGCAGAAAAAAAGAATGAGAAATTTGATATCAGCCTTTAACTACTTGAAAGAGGGTTCCAGGGAGGATAGAAATAGGTTGTTCTCAGTGGTAGCTGATGACAGAACTAGAAGCAATGGTCTCAAGTTGTAGTGCGGGACATCTAGATTGAATATTAGGAATATCTTTTTCACTAGAAGGGTGGTGAAGCAGTGGAATGGGTTACCTAGAGAGGTGGTGGAATCTCCATCCTTAGAGGTTTTCAAAGAACAACTTGACAAAGCTGTGTCCAGGTTGGAGTTGGTCCTGCTTTGAGCAGGGGGTTGGACTAGATCGGGGTCGGCAACCCCTGGCACATGAGCCCATTTGGAGCGTCATGGAGTGCCCTCTATGGTGCCACTGAAATTGCCACGCTTACCACCGAAAGCCACTCCAGACAGCTTCTTTTGGGGGCGGGTGGGATGGGGTTCCCCGGGAACACCATGGAAAGAAGCTGCCTGGAGCAGCTCCTCTTGACAACATGCCTGGGAACTGTCCCCAGAGACGCCATAGAAAGAAGCATCAGAGTGGTTCCAGAGAAAGAAGCTGCCCTGACCAGCTCCTCGCTGTGGCATGACACCGCCAAAAGGAGCCACTCTAGGCAGCTTCTTTCCACAAGTGGCTCCTTTCAGTAGCATGCCTGGGAAGCTCCCCTCCCCTCAACTCCAGTCATGGAGATTTTTTTTTAACAGAGTGGGTTGCTGGCACCGACTGAAGGTCAGGGAGGAGGGGCTGGCACAGGGATTGTTAAAGGTTGCCAACCCCTGGACTAGATGACCTCCTGAGGTCTCTTCCAACCCTAATCTTCCATGATACATGATTCACAACATCCCCACAGACTGAGTATGCGTAGTATGAAGAAATACTTCCTTTTGTTCATTTTAAACTTTCTGTCTATTAATTTAGTTTGGTTACCCCTAGTTTTTGTGTTATGAAAAGGAGTAAATAACACGTCCTTATTTACTTTCTCCACAGCATTCATGATTTTATAGACCTCTATCATATCCCCCATTAGTCATCGCTTTTCCAATGTCCCAGTCTTATTCATCTCTCCTCATATGGAAGCTCTTCCTTACCCCTTGTAATTTTTGTTGCCTTTTCTGTACTTTTTCCAATTCTGATTCTTGAGAGAGAGTGATCAGATCTGCACTCACTATTCAAGATGTGAGTATACCATAGATTTATCAAGAGACAATACGATATTTTCTATCTTATTATGTATGTCTTTCTAATGACTCCCAACAATCTGTTAGCTTTTTTGATTTCTGTTGAGTGAACATTATCCACAATGACTCCTAAATCTCTTTCTTGAGTGGTAATAGCTAATTTAGACCTCACTATTTTATATATATAGTTAGGATTATATTTTCGAATGTGCATTACTTTGCATTTATCTGCCATTCTGTTGCTCAGATTTGTGAAACCCTTGGCAACTCCTCACAGTTTGCTTTGGACCTAACTATCTTAAGTAGTTTTGGGGTTTTTGCCATCTCACTGCTGTTGCTGGTTTTTTTTCTTTGTTTTTTTGTTTTTCATTTATAAATAGATTGAACAATAGGGTTAGGGTTAGGGTTATTTGATCCAGTACAGGCCCTAACGGACCTCTCTATTTACCGCTCTCCATTCTGAAAATTGACCATTTATTCCTTTGTTTCTTATCTTTTAGCCAGTTACTGATTCAGGAGAGGACCTTCCCTCTTATCCCATGATTGCTTACCTTGTGAAAAGGTAAATGGTCAAAAGGACCTTGTCAAAAACTTTATGAAAATCTAAATATATTGTGTCCTTGGGATCACCCTTGTCCACATGCTTATTGACTCACTCAAAGAAATCTAGAAGATTGGTGAGGCAAGATTTTCCTTTACAAAAAACTTGTTGACTCTTCCTCAACAAATTGTATTCATTTATGTGTCTCATAAGTCTGTTCTTTACTAAAGTTTCAACCACTTTTCCCTGGTACTGAAGTTAGGCTTACTGACTTATAATTGATTGCTTCTAGAGCCCTTTTAAAAAAATTGGCACCACATTAGCTATCCTCCAGTCGTCTGGTACAGAAGCTGATATAAGTTACAGGTTACATACCACACTTAGTAGTTCTGCAATTTTACTTTTGAGTTCCTTCAGAACTCTTGGGTGTATACCATCTGGTCCTGGTGACTTATTACTGTTGAATTTATCACTTTGTTTCCTAACCTCCTTTAAAGATACCTCAATCTGGGATAGTTCTTCAGATTTGTCACCAAAAAAGAATGGATTATGTTTGGGAATCATCCTTCATCTTCAAAAGTGAAGACACATGCAGAGAATTCATTTAGTTTCCCTCCAAGAGTCTTTATCTTTCTTGAGTTCCAAAGGGGTAGCCGTGTTAGTCTATTGCAGAAAAACAAGAGTCCTGTGGCACTTTTAAAGACTAACAGATTTATTTATTGCATGAGCTTTCGTGGGAGAAAATCCCACTTCGTCAGACACTTTCTTGAGTGCATCTTTAGCATCTGTACATCGTCCAGTGTACCTACTGGTTGTTTAGCAGACTTCCTGCTTCTGATGTCCTTAAATATTTTTTGCTGTTATTTTTTCAGTTGTTGTCTAGCTGTTCTTCAGATTCTTTTTTGGCTGTCCTAATTATATTTTTGTACTTGGTTCTTTCTATTTTCCTCAAAACAATTTAACTTCCATGTTTTACAGGGTGCCATTTTGCCTCCAAGTGCTGTTTGACTGAGCTGTTTAACCACAGTAGCACTGGTTTTGTCGTCTTGAATGAATGAATAAATAAATAAACATAAATGTAGACTGTGCCGTGCTGGATTAGACGCATAGTTCATCCAGTCCTGTGTCCTCATTCCAAGAAGGGACCAAAATGGACAATTATGGAATATCGTGCCCATAGGAGAAGATTTTTCTAAACCTGTTGGTTAGGAGTTGGCTAACACCTGAAGCATGAAGGTTTATACCACTTATACATAGTGATCTTAATTTAGGATAAGAGTGTCCTTTTATTTGATTGTGGTTATCTCCTTGACTGATTATTTGATTTTATATTAATTTGATTTGGAATGACAACATCTTTCTGTAGTCAATATACTTAGGTTCTATTTAAAGCAGTACAATGTTGAATGAGAGTGTGGACGAAAGGCCTCACTGGGCACAAAGGTGATGCAAATCAATTTCTTTGTTAAATCGATCGACAAGTGGAAATGAGCTTGAAAGGTGCAGTGGGAGTGCACTGAACCTTCCAAGACAGTAGGTCCCAGGGTGGCATCAAGGACAGGGGGTGTTTGCTGTGGGACTGTCCCATGAGTGGCAACTGAAGAGTGGCTCTTCCACTGCATGAGGGAATGATTACATGCAGGAAGCTGATCCAGGAGCAGGGGCTCACACGGCAAGGTGGGGTAAGTCGGGGACCTGTAGTGGACATTTAGTGTGGTACAGCAGCACACCTGTACAGATTGCAGGACGGGATCGTCACAGATGTTTTGCACACGTCATACATAACTGCCTCCAAACTGAAGTTGACTGGCTTCCTTTAGACATGGAGAGCTTCACTGTAAAGGTTTACAAATATTTTCATAGCTACATGGTGTGTGTTGAAGAGCTGGAAAACTTCTGTCCATTTGTCTAACTCAAATATGCCAAATTATTGGAGCATGGCAGCATGTGATTCTGCTCATTGGGACCCTCAATTTGGTTGATTTTTCAATGGGCTTAGAGCATGTTTTCTTTCTTAAAATAAATGCCATATACAGCTAAAGAAGCTCTTTGATGATCCTGCCACTCAGTTGTGACTTCTCTTTGCCAGCAATCTAATTGCCAAGTTCCAAAACATAATGGAGATAATAAAGAGAAACAATTTGTCGGTGACAGAAGTTGCGCTACAAATATGTTCCCTGCGTGTTAACATATCAAAGAGTCTTGGAGAAAGTTTTATCACAGAAGAAGTGAAGAACCTATGGCACTCTTGTTGAGAGCAGGCAAATGAAAGAAAAGTAGTTTTATGATGTAGTCAACAAGTTTTACGCAACATACGGGTCCTACTTGAAACACTGGAGACCCACCTTTGAATGAACCAGAAAGTTTGAATGTGCTTTACTGAGGACTATGCCACAGCGAGAGCAAATGTAAGATAACCTCACTGCATGCCACACCACAATTCCCACCTGAAATATGTTGGATGAGAATCATCTCTTTGGCGAGTAGTCTAGTACAAAATCAGTTGTCTCCAGTTGTCTTTCGGACTGGAAGTGTCAGAGAACACCCATCACCGAGAGGTAACAGAAGATTTTCTGTAGACTGTACTGTGTTTTATGACAAGCTGCTGAAAGACAAGCAAACGCTCCAAGAAATAGCATTGTCAGAGAAATACAAGTGGTCTCAAGCAGCTTTGCACCCTGGAGAACAGAAAGATAAGGAAGAATGACAATAACTACTGAATTTTAAGTAACATATATGAAACTATGAAATATATTAACATATATGTATTAAAATATATGAAACTGCCTTATCTTTTTTGCTTCCTGTAAGTAAATTCCCCTGGGCACTGACCATCTCTTACCGATGTCCCATTTTCAGCTAAGGAAAATATGGTCACCCTGTATATAGAGAGCTGAGCACAAAGGGGCCCTGATCTCGGTTGGGGCTTATGGGCATTAGTGTAATAACAGCAATAATCATTCCTTTGGTATCCTCCTCCACCGGCAGAGCTCCTGTGGCAGTGGTTGAAACACCACCTGGACTACAGTAAGTCTCTATGGCACAGAGAGAGAAAGTTGGCTTCTCTCTGCAATAACTGCCGTGTGTCTGGCTCTTTGTAAGAGGCAATAACTATGCTCATGGGGTGGACACAGGCATGAGGTAGCTGAGAAGCAGAACGACAGCTTGTGTGTAAAAGGGAAAACACATGAGGTCCCAAATGGACAAAACAGGCTAACTTGACATCGAAGCAATGGACTTTTACCTCCAGATATGTGAGGTTAGCAACTCCTCTCACCTTTGCACGGCCCCACTGAGGAAGGTCAGAACATGCCCCTCTTTGTCCTACCACAGAGCTGCTCACTGTCCAGCTGGAACAGAACAGAATCTCCCTTGTTCCAAGCACCCCAGGGGCCAAATTCTGATCTCATCTTGTGCCAGAGCAACTTTATAAACTTCAGGGTAAGTGCCTGAGAAATCAGGATCTCGTGGTATGTTTTGCAGAGCTTCAGTGACCAATTTTCCTTTCATTATATTTTCAGTGAAATCCACTTTAGCCCTCTGGTGATTTATTCTTCTTCCTAATTAGATGGAGCACTCTGAATACAATGTAGCAGTGCAGCTTTTTTTAAACATTAACAAGTGAATTCCTTTGGCAGCATGATTGCCAGCCACAGGAGACTGCCAGGCTCCATCCAAAACAAAAGCAAGTTGGAATCTACATTCAGACTAGAGGGGGAGCCTTGGGGATGTTGTCGATGCCCAAACTGGTTTGAAGCTTCTTTCTTTAGCTCTTTGTTGGTGAACTTACTGCTGCTGGTATCAGGCCACTGAGTGTCAGCCTGCTGATGAAAAATGCTTCATCTTACCAGAGCACTGACAAGCCTCCAGCTCACTCACACCTGACCTGCAGGGACCACCCTGAGGGCTGGAGCAGGCATGGTCAGTCCCCCTGGCCATTCCCTTTCTTTGGCAAGAGTGCCAGCCAAGACACTGAATGTGATGTGGACCCCAGTGGTAGTATTAGAGTGAGACCCAATAGCTTATTTCATGTATTGTAGACCATTGAGCATCCTTTGGATAGTAATAACATCTCTTGAGCACCAGCCCTGAATAGATTCAAACTGGAAACCTAGCAAAGACTAGCTCCCTAGCCATTTAGCAATCCCTTCCACCACCCAGTCCCGCACTACTTAGGTGTCTCTATTTGTCTGCTGTCTTTCCCTCTCTGCAGACATTGCTGGTCCTCTTGTCAGGCCTTGGTTCCACTCAGGTGTGCAGCATTGTAGCAGTATCAAGTTGGTGTCAAAAAGTGACAGGAGGAGTAGGAGGCAATCGTGGTACAAGCAGAAGAGTGTTCCTCTGTCAGAACTGAGCCCTACATGGCTGAGCTGAAGCAAAGAGATGTTTTAGAGCCTGACACTTTGTTACATACCAGCTTCCTGTAACATGTTTAAGAGAACCTGGATGGATTTTAGCAGTGGCACAAGTAAAAATAACAGTGCAGCAGGGTCAGGATTTAAACGCCAGAAATGATTTTGCAGGTAAGGGACAGGTCAAGGCACCAGAGCATCTGGCTTTTATTTCTGACGCTGTGTGACTTGGACACATGCTTTAACTTTGCTATGCCTCACTTTCCCCATCTGTTAAATGAGCATAAAACCACATCCCTCAGGCATGCTGTGAGGGTTACTTATTGCAGTGGAACTCTGAAATCCTTGGATGGAAGGTGCTAGAGATCGGGTCAAGTATAATTTCCACACCCAGTAAACTATGAAGTAATTAAGGCTTCGGATTGCCTTTGTGGAATTAGAGCCACTGTCTCCAAGGCTGTTAGGTGTTTGGAATTTTATGCTTTCCTTACTAAGCACTTGAGTACTACGTTTTCAGGCTCATTTTCAGGGCATTGGAATCACGTCTTTCTTCTTCCTTGTGCCTTAAAATGCAAGCAAGCTGGGGGTTGAAATATACAGCCATTTCTCTCTCACTCCTTCAGGGATCCATAGTCCAGGGGAGCTGAACAGAAGAAGAAGGTAATGGAGATGAATGGTGGAGCAACTACAAGCCAGTTGCCTCTTTTAATTGCAGTGATATTCAAGGACCATACAGCATGCTACATATGGGCAAATAAAGAACACCTGTGTAACAGGCTTCTCGGCGTTGGCCCCTTTTTAGCCTACCGGTCCCGCTCCCTCAGTGTCTAGGACTCCACAAAGGATTCACAACTCCTGCATTGCTCTCCCCCGTGGTCTTTATTTACAGTGGTTATATACTGTCTCCTCTGTCCCAGCAGCTTCTCAATCTTGTCCAGCAGCAGCCCTTCCAGCTTCAGGGCTTGTTCAGGGCCTTAGCTCCTTCCACTTGGCTACCCTAGGCAGACTGCAAGCAACTAAGACCACACTCTCTTCTTAGTTTCCTGTCCGAGTTCTTATACAGCCAGCTGGGCCAGGTTCCAGGTATTCCCTCTGCCATGATTAGGACCTGCTTCAGCCCTAATTATCCAGGGCACCTGCTCCAGCCTTCTGGGGCAGGGCTTCTGGGACTGAGAGGGTTTATCTCCTCTGCCCTTCTACACATGAAGAAAGCTGAATATAACATAGAGCCTCCATATCCCTCACTAATCTCATTTCCTTTCCACTCTGATTAAGGTTGCTCCCAATATAGCAATAAGACATGAAAAATGAACACATTTTGTTGGTCCATTAATACATTCCCTTGGGTGAGCTGTGAGGCTCTGCTTCGCCCTGCTCTTTTCTCCTCTACAAATGCTGCAGTAAAAGGAAAGGGAGAGAGTAAAAGCAAGGAGTGGACCTCTGAAGGGAGGCACTTGCATCTGTTCCATCTGCTGTGTTTCCTCTCCCAGCCTCCTTCTGGGGCCTTGTCATTAGAGATGGACTCATGTCATGAAATTTGGATCCAGATGGCAAATGCCCTGAAATCAAGAGGGCTTTGCACCTAGATTGATCTCACCTGTACTTTCCCAAAGAGAAGTAGCAGTGTGTGGAGACGGCTGGGAATAGCTTTCTCTGAACAAACCCCAAAACATTGCAAATGTGGCTCATTGCTGTCACATCAGTGCTATAAACATGAGGCACTGGACACAGAGAGCCTGATTCTCCTCTTATGCACTCTGGTGTAAGAATCTCACTGAAGTCAATGGAGCTACTCTAGTGTGTAAACCAGGGTAAGTGAGAGGAAAATCAGACCTTCACAGTCATAATCTGATTGGCTGTTTTGCACTAACTGCTAATATTATAATCCTGTTTAGAGGGATACTCACCATCTGTGTGTTTCCATAAATTAGAATAAAAATTGCAAAGTGACCACCCCACTGCCAAGTGAGAAGGCATAAAGGACAAGTCTCTCCCTTAGGGAACTCAACCCTCAAGTGAAAAGAAGGAGGGAAAGTCTTGCCAAATGGTCTGACAGCCAGGGACATCTTGAGATCTGGTGCTGTCACTGACTTTCTATGTGGCCTTAGAGAAGTCATCTAACCTCTGTGCATCAGTTTCCCTCTTCAGATATTAACAGACTGAGAGGTAGTTCTGAGGAGAGCAACAGGAATGATCAGTTCCAGAGGGGTAGCCGTGTTAGTGTGTATATAGCAAAACCAACGAAAGTCCTGTGGCACCTTAAAGACTACCAAATTTCTTTGGTCATAAGCTTTCGTGGGCTAGTTATGGGACCAGACTAGTTATGGGGCATTTTCAAAGGTAAAAATGTAATCACCACCTGTGGCTTTAAAATCTGCCCCATTGTTATTGATTGTTATGAAACTATGAAACTGATTTCTTATTTTCTCTTGCATGTTGACAAATTCCAAAGGCTAGCCATGTTAGTCTAGGTCAGCAAAACAAACAAGGAGTCCTGTGGCACTTTTAAAGGCTACCAAAATTTATTTATCACATTTGTTTTCATGGGAGAAAATCCCACTTCTTCAGACACTCTGAAGAACATCAAAGAACTTCAAAGCATCTGATGAAATGGGATTTTCTCCCACAAAAGCTCATGCGATAAATACATTTTGGTAGTCTTTAAAACTGCCATAGGGCCCCCCCCCTTTTTTTTTTCTGTCTCTTTCCCATGGGGTTTATGAATCTCCATTCTGTGATGCTCTGGCAGTGATGTTGAAGACTTATGTATTTTCAGGCCAGAAGGGATCATTAGAGCATCTAGTGTCACCACCTGCATAACACAGTAATAGAATTACACCAAGTTACTCTGGTATTGAATCCTTGATCCATAGGGGATTTAAATGCATCCAAAAAGGCCCAACCAGACCGTTAGAAACTGGATTTGGGCAATTGGAACTAAATTTCCTGACACTGATGGCTCTGTCTTCCATGCTGAACCTTCACAGAACTCTCAAACCAATGTGTGTGTGAGAGATCTTGTTGTACATGTGCATACAGCATAGCCATCGAGGGTCTAGTCGTACAAGATGCTGAGTGATTCCTGGGAGGTGTAAGATACCCTCAATTCCCATGGCAGCAGAAGAGTGCTCAGCATCTTTCATGATCAGCTCAGTACTTTACAGGATCAGGCCCTGATTCATAAAAATGCCTTCTAAAGGCATGTTACAATACTTCATAGCCTTTCTTGGTGAACCCCTGTGGAGGATCATGGTTCTGGATTATGCACTGCAGAACTAATTACAAGAGGAACAAACAGCACGATGCTTCTGAGATGTAAGCTTTGCTTCATGGAAAGGGGCCCGCTTACAATCTAGCTTCTTCCATGCTGTGCTACAGGCAGGTTTCAATAGGGCTAACTTCAAACAGATAGTAAGAAGCTTTGAAATATACTTTTCTGAAAGCTGAGCCTAGGAAAGCCCCTCACTTAACCAACCCTTTGCCATACCAAATCAAAGATAAAATGTTGAAGCTGATTCTCTTGCAGAAATCTCCTTCCGTGTGTGGATGTGTGGTGGGAGCCTAGAAATTATCCCTTGCAGCCGGGTTGGACACGTGTTTCGGAAGAAACATCCCTATGTCTTTCCAGAGGGAAATGCCAACACTTACATAAAGTATGTATTTCACTCTTGCCTTCTTCATGTGCTGCTATGTGAAAAGGAATTGGGTGTTACTGGGCAACCATAAGCCACATCAGTAATGGGATCACAATAGTGGTAGTGGCTCCTATGTACCTTCCCTTAGCAGAAGGGGTATGGTAGGAATGCCCTTTTCCTCAGCTGATTCTCAGCTGCCACCAGGCTGACACCTAGAGGCCCTGAAATCAGGGAAACATAAAACTGCCTTAATACTCTTGTGTCCCCACTGTTCCTGCCCTGGGGCTGAGGACAGCTCAGCCAGGCCAGAAAAGCTGGGCCAAATGCATGCAAAAACATAGCAATAATGGAGAAAGAGCTGGATAAGTGTGTTGTATTGAGATGTGGTGCAAATAGTTTGGCAACCCACTCCCCCAAACTGAGGTTGCCTCCAGAACAGACCCAAGAATTCTTGGAATTCTGACATCTGGAAGCAATTGTCTCTACCATAATTGACTGCTGAAGACATAGGAGGCTGGGTGACAGATCATCTGGACTTGAGATCCCTGGTTAGAGGCCAGTAGACCCCATTTCTTGTGAAGACAACACATATAGTCTTTCAAGCACACACTGATATGGGCAAAGCTAAGCACTCCATTGCACATCTAAGATGGCCAAGTTATAGCCTTGTGCATGCACCATTCAGTCATCTGGAAAGGTGTTGGGAATAGATAGCCAAAAAGTGAGAAAGTGCAGAAGGCGGGGGCGGGGTGGGGGAGAGGGGGATCAAAGGATCTCTCTGAACAGCCAAAGGAGCCAAAAAGGGCCTTTTTCCCTGTCATGTTTCTAAGATGAGTCCATTGATATGTCAATTGGGAAAGTCCAATCGTATCAGTACTTTTTCCAGTTTTGGCCCCCTGCTACAGAAAGGATGTGGACAAATTGGAGAGAGTCCAGAGGTAGGCAACAAAAATAATGAGGGGGCTGGAGCACATGACTTATAAGGAGATCTTGAGGGAACTGGGATTGTTTAGTGTGCAGAAGAGAAGATTGAGGGGGGGGGATTTGTTGGTGACTTTAGGGACCTGAATGAGGATTCCAGGGATAATGGAGGTAGGTGGTTCTCAGTGGTGGCACATGACAGAACAAGGAGCACTGATCTTAAGTTGCAGTGGGGGAGGTCTAGGTTGGGTATTAGGAAAAACGTTTTCCCTAGGAAGGTGGTGAAGCACTGGAATGGGTTACCTAGGGAGGTGGTGGAATCTCCATCCTTAAAAATGTTTAAGGTCTGGCTAGACAGAGCCCTGGCTGGGATGATTTATTTGGGTGGGGGTGGTCCTGCTTTGAGCAGTGGGTTGGACTAGATGACCTCCTGAGGGCCTATCCAACCCTGATCTTCTATGATTCTATGTCAATAAGATCATTATCTCATTGGCATGCCCAGAGATAGGAACAGTTATGTTTATCACCAGTTTGTTTCCCAGATAAGCTGTGTTTGTGGTTCTTTTTTCTGTATATTTCCTAGTGTTATAAGAATAACTAACAAATATGAATACCCAGTTGCCTATAGCATGGTCAACTCTTATCAGTCCACTATACATCTTACTCAGGATTATCATGGATTAATGGCATTGGAAGAGGGCGAGAACTGCAAGTCAGTTATGTTTTCATTTCCATTCTCAGTTATTACATGTTACATATGATTTTCAGTTATGCAGAAAAGTGGGAGAGCAAAGGGCCTTTACAAATAGGTGACCAGAAATGAATACATCAACTAGCTTCAGGAAGAGAGCAGAGAAGGATAAGTGTATACAGATGTTTAGTAATAAAAAGGAGAAAGGAAACAAGTTTGAGGCTGACCATAAATGGAATGGCCTTGTCTACAATAATGTCAAGAAGTACTGACCTTAAACTAAAAGACAGGAAGTGGTGAAAGCCACTGGAGTCATTGGCTATGTCTACACTTGCACTTTTAAGTCAACTTTAAGTAAGTCGACTTAACTAAGACTTTAAGTGGACTTAGTTAAGGCGACTTAGTGTGTCTACACTTAAAATTAAAGTCGACTTAAAGGGGAACTTAAAAAGTCGACCTAGAGCGTCCACACTGGATGCTCTAGGTCGACTTTGTGGGGCTAGGGGGACCTTGGGCAGGTCCACGGTGGTGGGGGGGAGTACCCCCTGTGTACAATGGGGCAAAGGGGGACAGGGACCCTGGCAGGGCAGAGTCCTGTGTGTGACACTGTCTGGATTTAGGGAAGCATTTATGATATTATTTTCAATGGGTATCTCATAAACGCTATAATCCATAGGAACTATGTCATGTTTGGTATCAATAGAAAGGCAGTAATTTGCTGGGAATGATTATATAGTTTATGTCTAGGAATTCTATTTCAATGAGAAGTTAAGAATTTGATGTTATATCCATACTTTAACTTGTGTCATTAGACGGGAGGGTGTGAACAACCATTGTCTCCTTAATGTTTAGGAATTTTCCAGGTAGAATGGTCTCAGGGAGTATCCTGATGAGCCATTGAGGACATAAATTTGTATTATTACATGCATTATCGCGGTTGAGCGCAATGACTTCTGGGCACCTATCCCATCGTTCCATTTTCCCCTAAGTCGGCGCTATGAATCATGGGATGAAGGAAAGGAACGCAAAGCGCCATGGGTAAAGTGTCAGTTTCCCATGGTGCTTTGTGTTCCCCTAGCGTCTTCGTCGTTTCCAATAGCAACTCGCGCCTATTTTCAACATTGCAGTGACGCAACGCACCACTTGCAATCAATCACAACAGCGACAGCATGGATCCTGCTCTGATCTCCACTGTCGCCTTCAACATTCTGAATACATCTCGGCTTGTTGCTCAGTACGCAATGAGCTCCGAGTCAGACGAGGACACCGAGGAGCAGGGGCTGATCGATGCCATGCAGAGCAACAGCACCGCGTTGCTCAGCTCCTTCACCGATCATCTGCACACGGTGCAATGCCGTTTCTGGTCGCGAGAGACGAGCACTGAGTGGTGGGATCGCATTGTTATGCAGCTGTGGGATGACGAGCAGTGGGTACAGAACTTTTGAATGCGGAAAGCAACCTTTCTGGAACTGTGCTCAGAGTTGGCCCCTGCCCTGCGACGTAAAGACACCAACATGAGGTCAGCCCTAACCGTGGAGAAGCGTGTTGCAATTGCTGTATGGAAGATGGCGACTCCCGACTGCTATCGGTCCGTTGCAAACCAGTTTGGAGTCGGGAGGACCACCGTCGGATTAGCCCTCTCACAAGTGTGCCAAGCCATCAATCGCATCCTGCTACAGAAGACAGTGACATTGGGCAATGTTTGAGAGATTGTGGACGGCTTTGCTGCCATGGGATTCCCTAACTGCGGGGGAGCCATAGACGGCACACACATCCCTATTTTGGCTCCAGACCATCTCGCGACGGAGTACATAAACAGGAAGGGCTACTTCTCCATGGTGCTGCAAGCACTCGTGGATCACAAGGGTCGTTTCACGGACATCAATGCTGGGTGGTCAGGAAAGGTGCATGATGCCCGCATTTTCAGGAACACTGGTCTGTACCGGAAGCTGCAAGGGGGTACCTTTTTCCCTGATCAAAAAACAACAGTGGGGGAGGTGGAGATGCCCATAGTCATCCTCGGAGACCCAGCATACCCACTGATGCCATGGCTCATGAAACCCTACACCGGGAACCTTGATCGCAGCAAGGAGCGGTTCAATTACCAATTGAGCCGCTGCAGAATGACTGTGGAGTGTGCCTTCGGCCGTTTAAAAGGGCGCTGGCGCTGTTTGTATGGGAGGCTGGACTTGGCGGAGGACCAGATCCCTGCCGTGATTGCGTCGTGTTGTGTCCTCCATAACATTTGTGAAAGTAGGGGAGAAAAGTTTTCCCCTACGTGGGCTACGGAGGCACAGCGCCTCGAGGAAGCATACGAGCAGCCAGCCACTAGGAGTATTAGGGTGGCACAAGGAGAAGCTGCTCGCATAAGGGAGGCACTCAGGGAGCATTTCAATGATGCCCTCCCCTAGTTAAGTTCCAGGACGCATCAGGTGCACCTTAGGATCATTTCAATAATGTGTATAAATAAATACATTCTTCAAAGTATTTGTTACTGTTTTTATTAAAACCTAAAAGGTGGGGGTGGGGTTACAGGTTGGTGTAGCTCCGGGTCTCATAAAAGTAGCTGGGGGGCGGGACTGGATGTTGTCCTGTACCGGGGGGAAGGGTGGCCTTCAAAGAAATGCTTTGAGGGACTGCGGTGTGTGGGAGGCAGACATGGCTGAACTGTCTGGAGTGGAGCCCGGACATTTATCGCCTGGGACTGCAAAGCAATCATGCTCTTGAGCAGTTCTGTTTGCTCCTTCATGACGCTTATCAGTTCGTCCCTGTATTTCTGCCTCCTCTGCTGGGATTCCTCTCTCCAGGCTCTATTCTCCCTTGAGGATTCCTGTGTTGCTTTCAGCAGCTCCTGAAACATATCCTCCCTGTTTCTTCGAGCACGCCGCCGAATGTTTCTTATTCGGTCAGCTGGGGTAGACACCGGCCTTGTGAAGCTCAATTCTAATACAAAAATAACAATAAAGACATTGTTAACACATAGCATAGATAGCCAATGTAACCTTCCAGTTGCATATTCCACTGGAAGGTACAGGGCGGTCAACACACTACGCTTCGCTGAAGCAGACAAGATACGTTCTAATAGACGGCTTACCGGGGCCTAATAATCGGAAGAGGGCACACAGATGGAACCCAATATCGCTCTCCTCAGAGTGCCTCTTCCATCTAGAATACATCTCCTACATGCCGCCGGTAGCAGGCCAGGACCGTATGCTGCTGCACTGTGTGCTGCCATGGTTCCCAGGGCTGTGCTTTGCAGCTGGAGAGGCAGAGTATCCGTCTTTGGGAGCGTAGACACAAACGCTCTCCCATCTAACCTGAGTATTAGGCTCTGGAGGTACATCAAGGAAACCTTTACTGACCTAAATGCAGATGATTATTTTACAATCACTGCTTGTATTGATGCCCTTCTAATGAATGCAGAGTAAATAGCGTGCACAGCGGGGACCAGCAAGCACCCCCACCCCAGACAATGATATTTTAGCAGGAGCAGAGCTGAATGAAGGAGAAACTTACCTGAACCCCCCTCTGCCGCCTCAGAGAACACGCTGCAGTTCAAGCCTTGGGTGGAAGTCTCAGCGGGGCTGCTGAAGAGCTCCTGGCTACACGCGGTTGCACTTTCCTCCGTGTCATCCTCCATCTCCTCCTCCTCCTCCTCAACAACGTCCTCATCCTGCTCGGCTCTGGCAATCACCGGATGAGGGGGGGCTGAAGTGTCCACGGGACTTTTGGCAGTGGTTGTGGGGTACCCACTGAGGATGGCTTCTATTTCCTTATAGTACCTGCATGTAGCAGGCGCTGATCCGGAACAGCGGTTTCCCTCCTTCGCTCGGTGATAGGTTATTCTGAGCTCCTTCACCTTTGATCTGCACTGCACTGTGTCTCTATCATGCCCTCTCTCTGACATGGCCTGAGAAATTATGCCAAATGTGTCATAATTCCTCCTGCTGCCGCGTGGCTGCGCCTGCACAGCGGACTCTCCCCAGATGCTGATCAGGTCCAGCACCTCTGCCGTGCTCCAAAGGGGTGCGCGTCTTCCACGGCGGGCTGCCATTGCTACTGATGATCGGAGCCCAAACACACTCCACGAGGAAGGGAGCAGGAAGTGAAACAGACTAGAAATTTGAAAATCCCGGGAATAAGTTTGGGGCAGGGCGGGGACAGTTTCGTCACGGCCACAGAGCCCGTGGGGGGAAGACCAGAGAGGACGACTTGGGAATGCTGGGACACTTCCGGAGGCCAGTCAATGCGTGGTAAGCGTACACACGAGCTCAAACGTGCAACATATGATCCGCAACAGCTGTTACCACTCTCGTCGGAGTGGTTGTTGGATTGCGCGACAACAAGGCAGTTAACGCACAAGAGCCCTGTTGCACGTGTGTACGCCGTTGTTGCTATCGCGCGGTAATGAGCTTTAATGCGCGATAAACTGATCGTGTGTACAAGGCCTCAGTTGACTTAAGCCAAGCTTAAGTCGACTTAATTTACAAGTGTAGACGCACCCATTTATACTTGGAACAAAGTATTTGATAAAGTGCTGGAAGGTGCATTGGTCCTTGTTGGTGCTGAACAGGGTAAAGTTAAACAGGTTCTGGTTCTAATGTCTATAATAAAGAAAAAAAACTTTAATGAATATAAATGAATTTAAGAAGAGAGGAGCCCAACCTGATAGCTCATGTATAAATACACTTGTACTTTGGGAAACACTTGTACTTTGGGAGTCCAGTTTTCCCACTGGTCCCCCTCTCTATTATAGGCCTAACCAAACTTCCCAATCAGAAAGTCCTTAAACTAAAGGGAAGTTTATATGTTGTATAGATGGTAATAAGGAGGCAGCATACTCATAGCTCCATGCTAAACCTTTATTACCGAGTAATAGGGCAAACCAGGCAAAAAGCTTTCCTAACACTAAAACAATCCACCCATCTATCACTTTGGCAACTTCAGTGACCTAGGGAAACCCAGGACATCACATAATCCTTCCCCTCTAATGAAAATGCCCTCCCCCCATGGGAAAAAAATATATAAAATAAATAGAAACAAACATATCAAATAATCACTAAACTGGGAGGTGCGGGTAAACTGCCCTATCCCTGGGCAAACCCTCGGGGAATTATTCTGCCCTGTCTTGAGGGGGTCTCCACTAGCTATAGATCCAGCCAAGTAGGAGGTCTTTTCTCTGTAGATGGATTGCGGCAAACTTCTTGTACGCCCACACTGGAAGGTGGTAGTGGTAGTGGTGTGACCACAGGTTCCGGAGAAGTAGCAGGAACCAGAGAGGATGTTGTGTCCAGTTGTACCAGGGAGGAGGCCTAAGGTGTTGAAGAGATGGCTGGAGCAGGAGAGATATGAACAGCTGCTTCGGGACTCGATGGTACATCACCGACAAGGGTGAAGTCAGTTAGAGATGTATCCCCAGGCTGGTTATGACCGGGTAGCAACTGATCGACATGTCACCGCCAAGCAAGGCCATCTGCCATCTGAACAGAGTAGGAAACAGGTCCCATCTGGGTAATGACTGTTGCTGGAACCCATCTGGCTCCCAAAGCATAGTTTCGAGCTTGGACGGGCTGCCCAAGACTGAAGATGCGTTCCTTCATTCTCGGTGCACGTCTGATGACCTGGTCCTGCTGTTGACCTTGAACCTCTTGTCGTGTTTCTCGTGGTTTCAACAAATCAAAGCAAGAGTGCAGCTGTCATCCCATCATAAAGAAAGCTGGAGACGCTTTAGTCGTAGCCTGCGGAGTGTTTCTGTAGGATAACAAGAAGTTGTCGAGATGCTTCTGTAGAGGTGAACATCCCCTCGCAGATTTTAGAGCTTGTTTCATAGTCTGCACGAACCTTTTAGCGAGTCCATTGGTGGAAGGCTGATACAGTGCTGACCTGATGTGATGTATTCCATTAGCCTTCATAAAGCCTTCAAAATGCTGGGAAATGAACTGCGATCCATTGTCACTGACAGATCAGATTTTCAACTGGCACAACAATAAACAGAAAAGAAAAAAAATTTCTTACAGTATCCAGACTTCTGGCTGTTCAGTGTTCATTCTCCATCACCAGATATGTTAGATATGTTGTATAGATGGATTATAATCTGGTAATAAGGAGGTAGCAAACTCATAACTACATGCTGAACTTGTATTATCAAGCAACAGGGCAAACCAGACAAACAGGTTTTCGTAACACTAAAACAACCCACCCATCCGTCACTATGGCAACCCCAATGACCTAAGGAAACCCAGGACACCACAAGGTGGAACATACCTCCAACAAGAATAGCAAATAGGTAAATGGAACAGCCACTTCCAGAGGTAGAACCATTCAAAAGGGGTTTAGAAAACATGTTCTGGAAAATCATGTATGTACGAGTTAGCAAGGTGTTGAGGCCTGAGACATGATTAACCCTGTGATGCCTTCCAACCTTAATCTCTAGTATTCCAAGATATGAACTTGGTTGGAATCTGGACTCAGGCAACCCAATATTCCTGTTTCCCTTCAGGGCTCCCAAAAGAAGCCCAGTACAAAGATATTATTAAAAAAAAGTTCATGTCTCTAGGTTTCTTCTACGGATTGATTTCTTCCATGCAGCCTCTTTGCCACTCCTCTCTGCACCAGTCTCAGTGAAAGGCTGCTTAGGTTCCAGAATCGTGCATAATTTACATGATGATTATTGCTTGCTAATTGCCAGGAGTGAGTTTGGTGCTAACCAGGACATAAATTTAAAGTCAGCCCCTGCCCTGAGACTTTTAAAGTCCAGTGTTCTTTATAGTGATAGTCTGGGTTGTTAAATACAGAATCCATTGCTTGCAAAGAGAGTTTTCTGAGACACAGGGAAATGACAGAATAGACACAGAGCAGCAAGAAGGATTTTCAAGGAAAGCTAAAGGTGTATCAACTCACCTTGTTTGGAGGCTTACTCATTCTAAACTCTACACGAGGTCATTACATGAGTCACAAAACTTTGAAAGTCTTCTGCACACCTCCTGGCTAACATTGAGCCATTTTCTGGTCTTACATTGAGACCATGGTGTGTTTATGTTTTCTGCTGAGTTTCACTTAAAGTTTATTCAAATGAAACTCAAGAAGGCAGAGGGCAAATGTACATGGTTCTGAAATGGAGGAAATATTTGACTGAAATCCTCAGAACCAAAAGAGCTAAAATGTACACAGTTCTTCAGAGACTCCCACCCACTCTGAGACCAAGCCCCAGGCAGGCCTGTCTGTAATGTTACTGTGAGGAAAAGTAGCTATGCTTCTCAACACATCAGGTGCAAAGTGTCCAATGATTTTGTTACACAAACCTAGATGAAGAAGTCCTCCTCTAAGCATTAATCTAGATTGTGTATAGCAATTGCAGAGACAGGGAAGAGGTGGAACCTCTGGGGTAACCAGGGATGGATTAAGGGATGAGTGATCTGTGTGAAGCCAAAGTAGCACCCCAAATACATTGTTGGTGAGGTGAAGGGAGAGATATAGGCATAGCATTAGGAGTCCCTGGGAAGACTTGAAATTGGTCTATATGCTTCGTTGGTTTTCACCTCAGCCTTTTGTTGTCATTCTAGAAATACCAAGCGCACAGCTGAAGTGTGGATGGATGAGTTCAAACAATACTACTACGCTGCCCGGCCTGCAGCACAAGGGAGGCCATATGGAGAGTAAGTGCTAGTTCCCTTGCTGAACAAAGAGGTCTGCCCAGTGTGCCTGGTACAGTGAAAGTTCAACATGCATCTACACTGGCAACTTAAATCCTTAAGTCGACCTACACAAAGCCATGTCCACACTGGGCTTTTATTAAGTTGACTTAAGCGCTTCCTTAAGTCGACTTAATAACAGCTTAAGTTGACTTAATAACACCACTTCTGAAGGTCGACTTAAGCCTTAAGTTGACTTCTTAAGACGGGAAATAGCACTAAACTGATCTTATTAAGTTGACTTAAAGCCAATGTGGATGGCTATTTCTAATGTTAAGTGTAGACATAGCCGATGTGACAGGAGCATCTTATGCAGCGGTGGAAACCTCTCCATGTAGTTTCTGTGGTAACAGTTAATTAAGTGCTATTAGTAGGCAGGTGCTACATGTAAGGTCATGCCAAGGAGAGGATTGAATTCTTGCTGGGGAATCATCCCCTCCTACTGGTCAAGCCAGATTCCTGCTCTTCACATGAGGACACAAGTAGCTCTAATCTTAGAGCTAGGCTTTAGCATTGCAATATAGAAGTAAAACCAGCAATCAAGAAAAAAATCAGCACGTTCTGGACTCCATCTTGGCAGATGTAACTCTATGGAAGCTGAATTATTGTTTATTCTCCACCAGGACATTTGTGATTCTTTCCTTTATAATCAAGGCTAGTCAGAAATCCTCTATTCACAGGCAGCAAACTCTTGATGTCAAATGCCAGTCTTGCATTCAAATCCCCTCATTTCACATGCTCCTTGCTTTCTCAGACTCTCCTTTCAAACTGAGAAAGAGTATGCATCATCTCAGTCCAAAGGTCAATTGCTGGAGCATGTTTTCTCCTGCTTTTCAATTTTCAGAGAACCTAGATTATTAAAATACTGTGCAGCCTGAGCTGTTTACATTCAGATATATCCTCCTCTCTGCTATCAGCATGGACGGAAGGAAAAGTTGTGTCACGTTAGGCAAACAGGGCTGCAGAGAGGACTGGTTGAAGGGGAAACTATGCAAGATACTTGCTATTGCTTCATAGTTATTAGCAGCCCACATGTGCTAGCTTGCCACTTGCTCAGCTGGATGGTTAAAAGGGGGCATGACCTGCCCAAGTAGTGATCTGGAACCAAGAAACAGCCACTCTGTATAATATTTCCACAGCTGGTAAATTTGGCCTTGAGTCATCAAAGTATTTAAACAGATGCTAACCACATGCTTAAATCCCCCTGACTTCAAAGGAACTCAAGTACATATTTAAGTGTTTTGCTGAATTAGGACCTTTATTAATTATTATTATTATTATTATTATTATTATTATGTTAGTTAGTTTATATTCATTTCATGTAAAATTCCTATATTAAATTAATATTTATTTAGTATATTAAATAGCATACATTTAATATATAATGTTAAAATATTTCTTTCTTATGTCAGCCTTTTTTTCCAGCAACCTCAAAGCACTGTTGAGAGGTAGAAAATATCATTACTTTCATTTTGCAGACAGGGAAACCAAGATATAGAGAGGTGACATGGCTTTCCGAAGGTCATATGGCATATTAGTGGCAGAGCATAGAATACTCATGGAATAGAAACCATGACTTCTGTCTTCTAGTCCTGCATGTTATTGGCTTGGTACATATGCAGACCGCTTCTTCTTCCCTTGTTACTTGGATCTGATTGTCCTGAGTCAGATCTGCCTCCAATTGTAAGATCTGTGTGCTCAATTTTTATAGCTGTGTAATGTTTTCCACCCACAGCATCCAGAGCAGACTGGAACTGAGGAAGAGCTTGAAATGCTTGACCTTCAAATGGTACTTGGAAAATGTTTATCCAGAACTTAGGTAATGACAATTGTTATATTTTTCTTCATTAAGATTTAGTGAAAGTTGATTGCTATGTGACCAGCCATCACGAATCTCCATTTCCATCAGTGCTTTCAGGTTCTGTGTGAGAGGGGAGAGTTTGGGGGGGCGTGGAGGGAGGAACCATATGACAAATGCTCATTGACCTGCCGGGTGTGACATCATCTTGACCACACCCACAGCCCCACCACTTAGCCAAAGGCTTTTTTTTTTTACCTTCTCTCATGCAAAAAGAAGCCTGAAAAGCAGTTGTCAAATTATAAGTGGCTGAGCTTCCTATCTATATAAACATTTAGGTGCATACACAGAGTGACATAGCTGTCTAATAAGCAACATTAGTAAGGCAGACAAGTGAAAATGCATTACTACTTGTAACAATCTTGAGGGTTCAAGGGCAAAGACCATACTATTGAATAAGAAAGAAATAGAACTTTAATAACATAGACAGGAGTGATGTGTGGGGCTGGGAGCAGCCATGTTAGATCACCTATAGGGCATGTCTCCCAATTCCTACAATACTGTCCCATGCTGGGGAGTGTCTCTAAAATCACAACCACCTTCTACAAGCATATCTCTACACTACTAACAGTAATAAAAATAAAATGAACAGCAGTCGTTTTCCCTAAATTTCAGTGAAGTAATAGCCAGCAAGGGTGGCCACCAGGTCTTGCAGCATAGTCCTCAAGGATCTGATCGGGGTTAATGTGTTCAGGAAGGTCACTTTCAATGTGTAGTAAACAGCTGCCCTGGGCTCCGCCACGTCAGGATTCTGGAGGCTCCCTAGGCTGCACAGTAAGTGCTGAGGTGGGGGGGCGGGCTCGGAAGCCGAACATGGGTGGGGGGAGAAAAAGAAAGGAGCTTGGGCCCCAGTGCACGCAGTGGGGGCCCAGCCAGTGTGTGGGGGCCTGGCCCAGCCCGGTGCCTGGGGGCCCAGCCAGTCCAGCACTTGAGGGCCCGGCGCTTGGGGGGGTAGCCCAGCCCAGGGCCCAGCCTGTCGCGTGGGGGGTCGGCCCGGCACATGGGGAGCCGGCCCAGCTTCAGGCCCAACCTGGCGCGTGGGGGGCTGTCCCAGCTTAGGGCCTGGCCCCGCATGTGGAGAGCTTGGGGCCTGGCCTGGTGCTTGGGGGGGGGGGGGGCCGGCCCGGCCCGGCCCGGCCTGGCCCAGTGCGTGGCAGGGGGCAGCCAGCATGTGGGGGCCTGGCTTGGGGAGTTGGTGCCAGGGCTGCCGGTGGCACAGCCGGATTGGGCCTGTGGGAGGGGGGCCCGGGCCTGTGTGCCCTGAATGGTTTTTAGGGGCAGCAATGCCCCTGGATATGATGGAGGTTTATAAAATCTTGACTGGTATGGAAAAAGAGAATAAGGAAATACCATTTAATACATCACATAATACAAGAATTAGGTGTCCCCCAATGAAATTAATAGGCAGTAGGTTTAAAACAATCAAAAGGAAGCATTTCTTCCCATAAAATGCAGTCAACCTGTTTAACTGTTTGCCAGAGGATTTTGTAAAGACCAAGGCCAAGTGTTCAAAAAAGAATTAAATAGGTTTATAGAGAATAGGTCCATCAATGGTATTAACTGGGATAGGCAGGATGGATACAATGAAATACTATGCTCTGAAATGTTCCTAGTCTCTTTTTCCAGAAGGTAGGACCAGATGACAAGGGATGATGGATAGCTCCATGACTGCCTCTCCTGTTCATTCCCTGAAGCACCAGGCACTGGCCATTTTCAGAAGACAGGTTTCTGAGCTAGATGAACATTGGTCTGATCTAGTATGTCCAATCTCATGCTCTTGTGTAAAAATTAATTAAAACATAAAAAATGTTTAGTACAGAAACTATCCAAGATAATGACCTCTCAAGACAGTGAAAATGTGAGATAATGATCTTGGCAAATAAAGCATTTAAAAAATCTTGGTCTACTAGGAAACACTTATATAAGTTTCCCAGTCACAAATCTAGCATTCTAGAGCAAAGTCAGTAAAACACAGTTCAACCAACAAATGTGCCTCTCCCTTCTCCTGCCACCATGCCCCACTCACCATATTGTCGTCCTTGGTCGGTACTAGAGACCCACAGTTTAGAGGTGCTTTTGCATGAGTTCACTTTTGAGGGAAAAGCGGGGAAGAAGGTACTTTCTGCTCCCACGTGCACACAGTGACCTAACCTTTGCGATTTTAGGTCTCAGCAGGGAAACTTATGATGATGCAGGCTGGCAGTCTCTCCACAGAAACACTGGGTGCGTCTACACCAGGGGTGCACAACCTTTTTTGGCCAACGGCCAAATTGCGTTTTCTAAGACCACTCGAGGGCCACAAATGCAACATTATATGTCATATATATGACAGCACCATGGTAAATGAAAATAACATTCATGAATATTGTAATTAACTACAATTCTATTTTAACATATTTACACATATTTTGTATGCAAAAGTGAATGGGATTTGAACACCAGTGTTCACTTACTGGCCCCATCCCCACTCCTCTGCTCCCCCCCCCCCCGGCCCCCTCCCCAATGCTCAGCCCACCCCCATGGCCCTTTCCCATATCCTCTGCCCCCCCCACAGCCCCTTCCCCAAGCCTCTGCCCACCCCCATGGCCCCTTCCCCAATCCTCTGCCCCCCCGTGGCCCCTTCTCCAAGCCTCTGCCTACCCCCCGCGGCCCCTTTCCTGATTCTCTGCCAGTCCCTGTGGCCCCTTCCCCGAGCCTCTGCCTACCCCCTGCGGCCCCTTTCCTGATTCTCTGCCAGTCCTTGTGGCCCCTTCCCTGAGCCTTTGCCTGCCCCCGCAGCCCCTTCCATGATTTTCTGCTCGCCCACACAGCCCCTTCCATGATCATCTACCTGCCCCCGTGGCCCCTTCCCAGGTCCTCTGCCCCCCCTCCCATAGCTCCTTCCCGGCCCCCCGGCCCCCCCCCCCCCTCCCCGGCCCCCCCCCCTTACCTGGCTGGAGGCCCGGAGCTGCAGCGGTGACCAGCAGAGTCACTCCTGGGCCAGGCCTCTTCTGTCCTGAGCATATTCTGTTGGAGCATGCTCAGGGCAGGAGGTTTGAACCTCCCCAGCCTGGCTGCAGCAGGACAGGGCGGAACAAGTGTTCTGCCCGAGTCTGCTGCTTTGCTGGGCCCCAAGGGACGCACAGAACATGCTCAGCCCGCGGGCTGCGGGTTGTGCACCTCTGGTCTGCATTTACAAGTTAGGTCGACTTAAGGAGGCTTAAGTCGACCTAAACTACTCCACGTCCACACTGGGCTTTCCTTATGTCGACTGAAGCATTTCCTTAAGTTGACTTAAGGAAAAGTTAAGTTGACTTAATAACACCTCATTTTACATTGACTTACTGTTTAAGTCGACCTTATTAGATCGACTTATGCCAGTGTGGATGGGGATTAGCGCCTAAATCAACCTTATTAAGTCAACTTAAAGTGTTAAGTGAACTTAATAAGGTCAAAAAGGGGCTATGTCTACGCTAGAAAAGTTAAGTTGACTTTTGTTAAGTCGACTTAATAAGGTTGACTTTAAGTCGACTTAAAGTCGACCTTATTAAGTCGACTTAACAAAAGTTGACTTAACTTTTCTAGTGTACACATAGCCCCTGTGACTGTCCCATAGCAGGTCTCAGCCCTAACACTTATCAGTGATTTCAGCTACAATGGTCACTTAAATAACAAAAGACGCTGTATAGAGTCTAACTAAGAGCTACAAGCACTATTTGACCAGCCCAATCCTTGTTAAAAGATTACTAATCAGATAGTGCTTGGGTCCCCTCCTCACTCCCAACTCCGAGAATCAATCTGGCATAGCATTTGAACCCCCGTACTCCTTTGTGAGTTCAGTTCAGTCATTTCCAACCAATGACTAAATTGGTATAACACTGTGTTATAGCGGCTGACAACAGGGGGGGTTGTTGGGAAAATTCAGGAAGGGTGTAGGCAGGGCTGTCCTTGCGGGGGGAGGGGGGCCAACAGGGCGATCACCCCGGTCCCCACTGTTACATGGGCACCGCACCGTGCCCCCCCCCCCGCTCCTCGCCCCCCACAGCCACGCTTCGCTCTACTCCCCGCTGCCTTTAGCAGTGAGCCAAAGACAGCAGGGCGGTCTGGGAGTACTTCCCCTGGCCACTGGGCTGGCCCTCCCCACCCCCAGGGCGGAGCAGGCAGGCCCAGGGGCAGGGCAGGTGTGCGGGGCCCGGCCTCCAGGCCATCCTGCAGCCTGCTGCCTACAGCCTGCCCCACACACAGCCACATGCAGCCAGAGCCGGCCCTCACTGGCAACACTGGACGTCAACCAGGGCCGGCTCCCAATGTCGGCCTCCAGTCCCCAGCTGGGGCACTGGTTCCGGGCAGCCTGGGGTCCCGGCTGTGGCCGGGGCGGCAGCGGCCTCAGCAGGGGCCGGCTCGCAGCCGCAGCTGGAGCCGGCTCCCTGCTGCCCGGTGGGCAGCCTCGGCTTCCCAGCCCAGGGCTCCTCTCTGCCCAGCGGGCCACCTCGGCTTCCAAGCCTGGGGCCAGGGTCGGCTCTCCTTGCTGCCTGGAGGGCAGCCTCGGCTTCCTAGCCTGCGGCTGTGGCCAGCTCTCCCTGATGCCCGACAGGCAGCTTTGGCTTCCCGGGGCCAGGGCCCGCTCCCCAGGAGGTAGAGCGGGCCGATCTTCCACGCTGGGGGGCAGGGGAGGGGACAGGGGCCCGCCTAGGCCAATTGGCCCTGGACCCTGCTCCCTCCAAGGGATGGCCCTGGGTGTAAGGAAATCCCTGCTTTTAACCCATTGTGGCTCACATCCAGTTTTGTATACGTCACATGGCAAAAAATAAAAGGTGTAAAAAGAAAAGTAGTAAAAAAGTGTATGGGCATTATAATTAACAAATAAAGGAGGGGTAAAATTAAATATGGCTCAAATCTAATGTGTAGCTGTCAGAATTTTAAAAAAGTAAACACCAAACTTCACTAAAATTCAGTTTGAGACTCTGCCCCCCTCAAAAATACTAAATAGCAAAAGGAGCTAAAAAATAAAATTACTTACCAGAAATAGTTGGATGTACACCACAGACACAACTGCTTGAGAAGGGGAGGAAGCACAATATTAAAGGACCAGCAACTCCCCAGAAGGGAGAAAGGGGCGGTCCTAAAAGAGTATAACCCTAAATTTGGTTTAAAACAATAACAACAAAACCTTCACAGTATTTGTTATAGCATCTGTAAACCTAACTGGTAACCTGAAACTTCCAAACCTAGGAAGGGCTGTCTTTAAGGATAATTATTACCTAATTTAGACCAATGGACTGCTATTGTTTATGTGTCTATTGGTGTCACAGATAGCTTGCTCCTGCCTCTTGCTATTGCCTCTGCAGCAATCTGCAGGCAGAGAGAGCAAGGAAAAATACTTTTGCAGGCCATGCCTAATGCTTTCCCAGAAGGAAGGGAGGCAAAGAAAGATTTTGGGGAGGCATAGCCTCCCCCTGCCTATAATATAATCTGCCCATGATTATTGAGAACCTTTTTGGAAGTTGTTTTCTGCCTGTAGGCAACAGCAGATGCGAGAGGGGTGCTGAGCCAGAGTCCATCTCATGAATCTTTCATGCTAAAGTGTATTTTCTCAGCCACTTTCAGCTGAACCAGAAGTGCCACAGACACTATTGCCACAATTCCCTTAGTGGCTGCCATCAGCAATCTTAGGAAATTGTGCGAAGGATTCTGGAGATTCATCCAAGAACCAGTTGAGAGTGATTGAATGTGGAGTTATAGAGAGAAAAGGACTGAGAGTTAGGCCTGGTCTATATTGAACAGTTAGGTCGACCCAGCAATGTTGCCCAAGGGTGTGAAAAATCTACACCTCTAAGTGATGTAGTTAAACTGACCTAATACCTGGCAAAGACAGCAGTAGGTTGATGGAAGAATTCTTCTGTCAACCTAGCTACCACTTCTTGGGGAGGTGGATTACCTACACCAATGAGAGAACCCTCCCATCGGTGTAGGAAGTGTCTATACTGAACTGCTAACATGGTGTAGCATATCAAGTGTAGATGAGAGTTTTCTTCATACAAGGAGATATTGCACTGAGAATGGAAGACTGAGGGACAGTATAATTTGAGTTTCCTCACTCTTGTGAGTCAAAGACAGACATTTAATAGGCTCCCAGCTTATTTCTGTCTGCTGTATTTGCCTTATGCAACACTCTTAGTCTGTCTCTTACCCTTATAGCGATGTCATTGTGAGATACCTTTCTGCAGTGTAAATGTCCATCCTCTTTAACCTCATAGCAACTCATTGCTGTGGTGGACTCGCTGTTCTTTGTTTAAGGAAGCAATCCATTCAACTTGGTTAACAGCCCCATTTCTCGCTGAGTGCCATACATATCTGCAGTAAGTGCTTTAACATCATTTTGGGATTATTTCCCTAGGATTCCGGAGGAATCATTGTATCAGTCTGGGATGATCCGGCAGAGACAGAGATGTCTGGAGTCCCAGCAGTCTGAAGGCCAGGAGTTCCCAGTCCTGAGCTTAACTCCCTGCATCAGCAGCAAAGGTGTGGCAGCCGTGGCACAGGTAACGGTTTTAGGCCATACTGCCTGCTCCTATAATAAGACAAAAAGAAAGCTGAAATACACATAGGAGTTTACTTGGCTTTTTAAAGATGATCCTTCAGGGGCACAGAGTCTCCAATGTATGGGGCAACTTTGCCTGAATAATCAGCCACTGAAGATTGCTCTCTGCAAGGCAGTCTTTGAGTGGCACTGAGCTGCTACCCTCTTCCTTCTCAGGGGCTGGGAAAAGGCGGTGGAGGTGTAATCAGTGATCCCTTCAACTCTGATTATCCCCAGTTGTCAATAAATCAATCAGAATAACTTGGGACCATTAGCAGCCTCTGTCTCTTACCTCATCCACCAGGGACCTAACCCAGCAACTGTACAGCCCCAGAATCAAGGGAATGCAAAAATGGCTTAAGGCTGCCTTAGGCCTAAACTACCTTTCGTTAATTGCACAAAGCACTGGTCATTGGCAGCTGAGCACCCAGGCCTGTTTGAATTTCACACACAATTCAGATGGAGAAGAAGAAAATGAGAACTGTAATTTCCTCACATCTTTCTGACCTATCTACTCCTCTGTCTACTTCAAAATGTTCTGAATTGCAGTGGTGTTTATAACTTCATAGACTGCATTCATTCAATATTAAATTGTCGATTAAACTAGCAAGAGCTTAATGAGCATGACCTGATTTATTTTTAAAATCTCACTGAGAGAAGAAATATACAACTCCAGTCAGCATATGTTCTCTCTTCCAGATTCTCAGACATGTTAGAATGGGATGGATGGTCTTCTGAGGAGGTCCCTGCATTGGACTCAGGAGATCTGGGTTTTAATCTAGTCTGTGCCAAGGGCTTCCTGGGCAAGTCACTTAATCTCATTGAACCTCAGGCGTGAGCTATACTAAAGAATTTTGTCGACAAGAGCCAGCTTGTGTCGACAAAACAGTGCTGGTGTACACACTATAGTCACCTATAGGTTGCCCAGGTTGTCTCCCTCATGGGCATATCTCTTCCTTACTGAATGGGTCTGCCTGCATTGTGGCATTTTCCTTTCTGATGAGGAAGGTGCTGGATAGCTCCCTGCTGAATCCATTGATGACAGTCCTTAAATCAGTTGATATTAGGCAGTGCAGGAACTGTTTTGGAATAGATTTCTGACTCTGGGATTCATTTAATAAACTCATTAATCATTAGCAGTTCCAGGATGCCTGACATGCTTGAGAACAAAAATGAGAAGCCTGGTAAGCCTGGATACACTTGAGCACGTCGGCAAGAGCAGAAAGCTGATTGTACATTAGAAGAGAGAAGCTGCCACTCTCTTACAGAACACTGTGATGTAGCCTGTTTCTGTCCCACCACTACAGCATGATGCTGTCCTGACGTGGCAGCTGTGTCCCAAAGTTTGCCGTTTACTGGTAGCAATCTTGGGATGGGGAGGACTAGGACTATAAAACCTGTGGGTTCATCAACACTTCAGGGTCTGGAAAACATCAGAACCACCCCCCTTCAGTCTCCCTCCTAAATCCTTGCTCTGCCTCTGGCTCTCTTCCTCTCTCTGGCTCTCCTTAATGAGCTCCTTGATCTTCCTCCCCCAAACTCCAATGAATTCAGCCTCCTTGCTCAATTCAATGCCACGTGACTAGATTCTTTAATCTTCCCCTTTCACCCCTCCCAGATACTTTGGGCCTTCTCTGGCCACTGAATCCAGGTCCTACTGTAATGTCCCCAACTCTGAGCTGTGCCTCTCTGGGTGCTAAGACAGCGAGTAGGGGTTGTAAAAGTGAGATTACAACCTCAGTGTTTCCCCGAGAGTGCTCTAACATAATGCAATTTTGAATGACTAGCTGAGAGCACAGCATTCTGGTGGCGACAGCTCTTCTTTTTCCCAGCATGCCCCCTCCCACTCCTGCTGCTTCCCTGGCATTCTCTGATGTGACAGGGCAGTGCAGGGTTACTGAGTCACGTCCTTCCCAGGGAAGTGCTGTGCACCAGGTGGCCTAATTGTTCCCAGTGAATACAGCTTCACAGCCACTTTATGGTGGATCAGTCACAGTAGAGAGGCAGCAGCCTAATCCAGAACCAGGACCAGTAGATGAGGAGTGTTAAAGCAGCATCTGTCTTTCTGAAAATACATGCTGTGGACAGGCTGAAATAAGAACTGGAGATCTAATGGAAGTGTGGAGAGCTGCTCTCACCCTTCACTTCACTTGATTGCGTTGGCGTGTTCAGCACATCTTCTAAAGTGGCCCCAGTGAGGCTCTTAGCATTTAATATCAGACTCTCTGGGTAATTGCAATCAAAGGCTAGTGCCTTAAAGTGTGTAATAAAGTGTGTCCTTAGGTGTGCTTGGTAGGTGCGCTCACTGCACTAGGGGACAGTAACATAATCCTTAGAGTAGGTGATTGGAAGTCAGCCGATGCTGGGAGTTTTCATCTGTGCTCCAGCCCTGATGCCCTATGAGATAGTAGTTGAGACACACCATCTCTCTATACCTCAGCTTCCCTCTTGGTGAGATGGCAATGGTGATACCTACCTCCCAGGGCATTAGGAAAGCTGATCAGCTAATAACATTGAGGCATTTTGAGAGCCTTAGATGGAAGGGGCTATAGAACACTAATTCTAATGTTAAGAACATAAGAACATAAGAAAGGCCGTACTGGGTCAGACCAGAGGTCCATCTAGCCCAGTATCTGTCTACCGACAGTGGCCAGTGCCCAGGTGCCCCAGAGGGAGTGAACCTAACAGGCAATGATCAAGTGATCACTCTCCTGCCATCCGTCTCCATCCTCTGATAAACAGAGGCTAGGGACACCATTCTTAACCCCTTTCTGGCTAATAGCCATTTATGGACTTAGCCACCATGAACTTATCCAGTTCCCTTTTAAATATTGTTATAGTCCCAGCCTTCACAACCTCCTCAGGTAAGGAGTTCCACAAGTTGACTGTGCGTTGTGTGAAGAAGAACTTCCTTTTATTTGTTTTGAACCTGCTACCTATCAGTTTCATTTGGTGACCCCTGGTTCTTGTATTATGGGAGTATTTAAACAACTTTTCCTTGTCCACTTTTTCCACATCCGTCATAATTGTATATACTTCTATCATGTCCCCCCTCAGTCTCCTCTTTTCCAAGCTGAAGAGGCCCAGCCTTTTCAATCGTTCCTCATACGAGGCACTCTCCAAACCCCTAATCATTTTAGTTGCCCTTTTCTGAACCTTTTCTAGTGCTAGAATATCTTTTCTGAGATGAGGAGACCACATCTGTACACAGTATTCGAGATGTGGGCGTACCATGGATTTATATAAGGGCAATAATACATTTGCAGTCTTATTTTCTATCCCCTTTTTAATGATCCCTAACATCCTGTTTGCTTTTTTGACCGCCTCCGCACACTGTACGGACATCTTCAGAGAACTATCCACAATGACTCCAAGATCTTTTTCTTGACTCGTTGTAGCCAAATTAGCCCCAGTCATATTATAGGTATAGTTGGGGTTATTTTTTCCAATGTGCATTACTTTACACTTATCCACATTAAATTTCATTTGCCATTTGGATGCCCAATCACTTAGTTTTGTGAGATCTTTTTGAAGTTCTTCACAATCTGCTTTGGTCTTGACTATCTTGAGTAGTTTAGTATCGTCTGCAAACTTAGCTACCTCACTATTTACCCCTTTCTCCAGATCATTTATGAATAAATTGAATAGGACTGGTCCTAGGACCGACCCTTGGGGAACACCACTAGCTATCCTTTTCCAATCTGAGAATTTACCATTTACTCCTACCCTTTGTTCCCTGTCTTTTAACCAGTTCTCAATCCATGAAAGGACCTTCCCTTTTATCCCATGACAACTTAACTTACATAACAGCCTTTGGTGAGGGACCTTGTCAAATGCTTTCTGGAAATCTAAGTACACTATGTCCACTGGATCCCCCCTGTCCACATGTTTGTTAACCCCTTCAAAGAACTCTAATAGATTAGTAAGACACGATTTCCCCTTACAGAAACCATGTTGGCTATTGCTCAACAGTTTATGTTTTTCTATGTGACTGACAATTTTATTCTTAACTATTGTTTCAACTAATTTGCCCGGTACCGACGTTAGACTTACCGGTCTGTAATTGCTGGGATCCCCTCTAGGGCCCTTTTTAAATATTGGCGTTACATTAGCCGACTTCCAGTCTTTGGGTACCGAAGCCATTTTAAGGGACAGGTTACAAATCTTAGTTAACAGTTCCGCGACTTCACATTTGAGTTCTTTCAGAACTCTTGGGTGAATGCCATCTGGTCCCGGTGACTTGTTAATGTTGAGTTTATCAATTAATTCCAAAACTTCCTCTAGTGACACTTCAATCTGTGACAGTTCCTCAGATCTGTCACCTACAAAAGCCGGCTCAGGTTTGGGAATCTCACTAACATCTTCAGCCGTAAAAACCGAAGCAAAGAATCCATTTAGTTTCTCTGCAATGACTCTATCATCTTTAAGCGCTCCTTTTGTATTATCATCATCAAGGGGCCCGACTGGTTGTTTGGCAGGCTTCCTGCTTCTGATATACTTAAAAAACAATTTGTTATTACCTTTGGAGTTTTTGGCTAGCCGTTCTTCAAACTCCTCTTTGGCTCTTCTTATTACACTCTTGCACTTAAGCTGGCACTGTTTGTGCACCTTTCTGTTTGCCTCACTAGGATTTGACTTCCACTTTTTAAAGGAAGTCTTTTTACCTCTCAGTGCTTCTTTTACATGGTTGGTGAGCCATGGTGGCTCTTTTTTGGTTTTTTTACAGTGTTTCTTAATTTGGGGTATACAGTGAAGTTGGGCCTCTATTATGGTGTCTTTAAAAAGCGCCCATGCAGTTTTCAGAGATTTCACTTTAGTCACTCTACCTTTTAGCTTTTGTTTAACTATCCCCCTCATTTTTGTATAGTTCCCCCTTTTGAAATTAAATGCCACAGTGTTGGGCTGTTGAGGTGTTCTTTCCCCCACAGGGATGGTGAATGCTATTGTATTATGGTCACTAGTTCCAAGCGGTCCTGCTACAGTTACCTCTCGGACCAGCTCCTGCGCTCCACTCAGGATTAAATCTAGAGTTGCCTCTCCCCTTGTGGGTTCCCATACCAGCTGCTCCATGAAGCAGTCATTCAAAGTATCGAGAAATTTTATCTCTGCAATATGTCCTGAAGTGAAATGTTCCCAGTCAATATGGGGATAGTTGAAATCCCCCACCATTATTGGGTTTTTAAATTTGATAACCTCCCTAATTTCCCTTAGCATTTCATCATCGCTCTTACTATCCTGGTCAGGTGGCCGATAGTAGATCCCTAATGTTATATTGTCATGGAAGCATGAGATTTCTATCCATAGCGATTCTATGGAACAAGTGGATTCGCTTATGATTTTTACTTCATTTGAATCTACATTTTCTTTCACGTATAGTGCCACTCCTCCTCCCGTACGACCTGTTCTGTCCTTCCGATATATTTTGTACCCCGGAATGATTGTGTCCCACTGATTGCTCTCTGTCCACCAGGTTTCTGTGATGCCTATTATATCAATATTCTCCTTTACCACTAGGCACTCTAGTTCACCCATTTTATTATGTAGACTTCTAGCATTTGTGTATAAGCACTTTAAAAACTTGTCCCTGTTTATTTGTCTGCCCTTTTTTAATGTGCCAGATTCTTGGTCATGTGGCTGTTTATCATCGGATCCGGCCCCCTCACCATCCTTTTCTGTCCTCTGTTCCTGACTATCACTATAACTATAACCTGGAGATTCCCTCTCATCAGACTCTCCCTTAAGAGAAGTCTGTGTCCGATCCAGCTGCTCCTCTGCAGCAGTCGGCTTTCCCCCATCCTCTAGTTTAAAAACTGCTCTACAACCTTTTTAATGTTTAGCGCCAGCAGTCTGGTTCCCTTTTGGTTTAGGTGGAGCCCATCCCTCCTGTATAGGCTCCCCCCATCCCAAAAGTTTCCCCAGTTCCTAATGAACGTAAACCCCTCCTCTCTACACCATCGTCTCATCCACGCATTGAGACTCTGAATCTCTGCCTGCCTACCTGGCCCTGCGCGTGGAACTGGGAGCATTTCTGAGAATGCCACCATAGAGGTCCTGGATCTCAATCTCTTTCCTAGTAGCCTAAATTTTGCTTCCAGGACATCTCTCCTACCCTTCCCTAAGTCATTGGTACCTACATGTACCACGACCACCGGCTCCTCCCCAGCACTACACATAAGTCTGTCTAGATGCCTCGAGAGGTCCGCAACCTTCGCACCAGGCAGGCAAGTCACCATACGGTTCTCCCGGTCATCACAAACCCAGCTATCTATGTTTCTAATGATCGAATCTCCCATTACTAACACCTGCCTTTTCCTAGCAACTGGAGTTCCCTCCCCCGGAGAGGCAACCTCCGTGCGAGAGGCAGCCTCAGCATCATCTGGAAGGAGGGTCCCAACTATGGGAAGGTTCCCCTCTGCTCCCGCTGACTGCTCTGCTTCCCTTGGGCATTCTTCCTCCTCAACAGCACAGAGGCTGTCTGAGCGGAGGTGGGACAATTCTACAGTGTCCCTGAAAGCCTCGTCGACAAACCTCTCTGCCTCTCTCAGCTCCTCCAGTTCCGCCACCCTGGCCTCCAAAGCCCGCACGCGGTCTCTGAGGGCCAGGAGCTCCTTGCACCGAATGCAGACATACGACACCCGCCCACAAGGCAGGTACTCATACATTCCACACCCGGCGCAATAAACTGGATAGCCCCCACTCTGCTGCTGGGCTTCTGCCTGCATTGTCTCCTAGTTAATGAAAGGGTGGTTGAAAGAAAGGGGTTTTAGAGTATGGTTTTGAAGTATAGGTTATATGGGGACAGGGGACCAAGGAGGACCTATGGGGCCCCGCCCTCCCTTGAAACTCCCTTGCAAAACTCCCTGTTAGCAGCCCCTGTTCGCAAGCTGCCTGGTCGCTTATGTGTGGCTTTATAAAGCCCTGGCCTGGGTTAATGCCCCACCCACTGATTAAGGCTGATTAAGCTCAGCCAATCACCAGAGGCTTCAAGCTCTCAAACTTACCTTTGAGGCTCACAGCCTCCAACTGCCAGCTCTAGCACACAGTCCTTCAAACAGACACACAGACAGACACCAACTCAAGCTCAGCACACAGCTCACAGCAGTAACCCCTAAACACACCCCCCCCCCCCC
>ML685763.1:17773065-17786822 GCA_007922175.1 Pelusios castaneus
CACCCCCCCCCCCCCAATACTACAGACAGTCACTTACTTACCCCACAGATTCTGCAGTAGCTCCTCCTTCACCTGGAGAACTCCCTTGCAAAACTCCCTGTTAGCAGCCCCTGTTCGCAATGTTACATTGAGTTATTAATTATTAGTATTAATAAATTTATTATTAATAAATGGAGGTCATTCCATGCTTCTCCAGGAATGCTTTGCTTTAACCCTTCCTTATTTTGTTCCTTTTCCAAGCTTAGGGAACAGCTGTGCTCTTCTTTCCTAATGGTAGAATCTCTCCAGGCTTCCTTCATTATCTAGGGCTGCCAGCTGGCTGCCCTCTGATTGGCTGAGAGTTCTTTTTACATGTCAGCCAGCCTAAACTAAGCCAGAGGTGTTACAATTGGTACAATTCTACTACTTTGTAACAAGAGACTGGCTTGTCTTTGAAAAGCTGTAACTGCAGTCTCTCCATTACCTCATGTCTGCTGTCATAACCTATCCCTGATGGGCACTCAACTAGTCAATCTGCTGCCTTTACATCTGTTATACTCGTGGGGAGGAGGGCTACCCTATTTCAGAGCTAATCCAAAATTCTCTGAACATCTCCAGCGTTGAAGCTTGTACTCACCCCTGCTGTGTACCTCCCCTTCCCTGACACATTAAGAACCTGAAATAGGTTCTTCACAATCTGAGGAAAGATAAAATGTTCTATTCTGCAGAGGAAGTAGATATACTTAGACTCATAGAATCATAGAAACTGGAAGAAACCATGAGAGGTCATCGAGCCCAGTCCCCTGCACTCATGGCAGTACCAAATACCCTCTTAAACCATCCCTGACAGGTGTTTATCTAACCTGCTCTGAAAAATTTCCAATGATGGAGATTCCACAACCTGCCTAGACAACTTATTCCAGTGGTTAAACACCCTGACAGTTACCTTTTTTTCCCTGATGTTCAACCTAAACCTCCCTTGCCATAATTTAAACCCATTGCTTCTTGTCCTAGCATCAGCTGTTAAGGAGAACAATTTTTCTCCCTCCTCCTCATAACAACTTTTTAGGTACTTGAAAACTGTTATCATATCCCCTTCAGTCTCCTCTTTTCCAGACTAAACAAACCCAGCTCTTTCAATCTTCCCTCATAAGTCAAGTGTTCCAGACCTTTAATCATTCTTGTTGCTCTTCTATGGACTTTCCCCAATTAGTCCACATCTTTCTTGAAATGTGGCACACAGAACTGGACACAATTCTCCAGTTGGGGCCTGATCAGAGTGGAGTAGAGCGGAAGAATTACTTCTCAAGTCTTACTTACAATACTCATATTAATACATCCCAGATGGTGTTTGCTTTTTTGCAACAGTGTTATACTGTTGACTCATATTTAGCTTATGGTCCACTATGACACCCAGATCCCTTTCCACAGTACTCCTTCCTAGACAGTCATTGCCCATTTTGTATGTGTGCAATGGATTGTTCTTTCCTAAGTGGAGTACTTTGCATTTGTCTTTATTGAACTTCCTTCTATTTACCTCAGACCATTTCACCAGTTTGTCCAAATCATTTTGAATTGTGATCCTATCCTCCAAAGCACTTGCAACCCCTCCCAGCTTGGTATCCATCCACTTTATAATTGTACTCTTTATGCCATCATCTAAACCATTGATGAAAATATTGAACAGAACCAATCCCCGTGGTACCCCGTTCATTATGCCCTTCCAGAATGACTGTGAACAGTTGATAACTACTCTCTGGGAGTGATTATCCAACCAGTTTTGCACCCATATTATAGTAGCTCCATCCAGGTTGTACTTCCCTAGTTTGCTAATGAGAAGGTGCTGCGAGACTGTTTCAAAAGCCTTACTAAAGTCTAGATATACCATATCTACTGCTTCCCCCTCTATCCTCAAGCCTTGTTACTACATCATTCTGTCATAGAAAGCTACCAGCTTGGTTTGACATGATTTGTATCATCAGGCCATGGTGACTTGAAGACATCTAGCTTGTTGAAGTAGTTTTTAACTTCTTCTTTCCCTATTTTAGCTTCTATTTTCCCTGTTTTAGCTTCCCTGTTTTACCTTCTGTTCTTTCTCTATTTTAGCTTCTGATCCTATTCCTATTGGTGAAGACCAAAACAAAGAAATCAGACAAAGAAAACAAAGTTCCTCTGTCATTTCCACATTTTCTGTTGTTATTTTTCCCTCTATATTTAATAATGGTTCTATACTGTCCTTGGTCTTCTTCTTGTTTCTAATGTACTTCAAAATATTTTTTGTTACCCTTTATGCCTTCAGCTAGTTTCATCTCCTTTTGTGCCTTGATCTTCCTGATTTTTCCCCTATATAATTGTGTTATTTGTTTATAGTCATACTTTGTGATTTGACCTAGTTTCCACTTTTTGTAGGACTCTTTCTTTATTTTTAGATTATTGAAAATCTCCTTGGGTGCATCTACACTTGTAAATTAAGTCGACTTAAGCTTGCTTAAATCGACTTAATTTACTCTGCGTCTACACTACATTTTCCTTAAGTCGACTTAAGCAGCTGCTTAAGTTGACTTAAGGAAAATTAAGTTGACTTTATAAAACCTAGTTTTAAGTCGACTTTCTGCTTAAGGCGACTTTCTAAAGTCGACTTAAGCCAGTGTAAACGTGGAGGGACTCCAGGGCTTCCCCACTGCCCTCCCTGCCAGGGTGGCTGGCACAGGGAGAGCCTGGCATGCCCCCCCAAAGGGCAGGGCAGAGCCCTGCCCACCTTGCCCCTATGCCCTGCCAGGGTCCCTGTCCCCCTTTGCCCCATTGTACCTTGGTACAATGGGGCAAAGGCTGAGCCCCCTGGCACTTGGCAAGGGGTGCCCCCCTTGCCACCGTGGACCTATCCCAGGTCCACCTAGCCCCTACAAGTCGACCTAGGCGTCCAGTGTGGATGCTCTAGGTCGACTTTGTAGGGTCCCCTCTAAGTCGACTTAAAATTTGAGTGTGGACATGCTAAGTCGACTTTGTTAAGTCGACTTAGCTAAGTCGACCTAAATTAACAAGTGTGGACATAGCCTACGTTATGCCAGGGTGATCCCTTGCCATACTTCCTATCGTTCCTCCTCAGAGGAATAGTTTGCTCTTGTGCCCTTAGTATCGTCTCATTGGAAAACTGCCAGCTGTCTTCAGTTGTTTTCCCTCTTAGACATGCTTCCCATGGGATCCTACTTACCAAGTCCCTGAGTGTGCTAAAGTCTGCCTTCTTGAAATTCATTGTCTTTATTTTGGTGTTCTCTCTCCTACCTTCCTTAGAATCATGAACTCTATCATTTCATAATCACTTTCACCTAAGTTACCTTCCACTTTCAAATTCTCAACCAGTTCCTCTTTGTCAAAATCAAATTGAGAACAGCCTCTCTACCTTTTGAAATAACTTGTTGGATAATCTGTGCTTTGCAGTGTTATTTTCCCAACAGATGTCTGGGTAGTTGAAGTCCCCCATCACAACCATATCCTGTGCTTTGGATGATTTTGTTAATTGTTGAACAAAAGCCTCATCCACCTATTCTTCCTGGTTAGGTGGCCTGTAGTAGACCCCTAGCATAACATCACTCTTGTTTTTTACTCCTTTTATTTTTACCCAGAGACTTTCAATTTGTCTGTCTCCTATTTCCAGCTCAACCTCAGTCCAAGTATATATGTTTTTAATACACAAGGCAACACCACCTCCCTTTTTACCTTGCCTATCCTTCATAAGCTGTACTCTACTTCCTAAGCAAGCTGTAATATCCCACCAAGTCTTTCTGATGCCAACTATGTCATAGTTGTGTTTAATTACTAGCATTTCGAGTTCTTCCTGCTTATTCCCCATATGTCTTGCATTAGTATACAGATACTTAAGATACTGATTTGATTTCTCTCTCCCCCCCAGTTCTGACTAATCTCTCTTTTATCCCTGCTGTTACAGCCCAGGCTCCCCGCAAGTTACACCACTTCCCCCAGGTCTCCCTGGTTTTGACTTACCTGTGGGCTTTCATCACCTTCCCCCTTCAAACCCAGTTTAAAGCCCTCCTCACTAGGTTAGCCAATCTATGTCCAAATATGCTGTTCCTCTTCCTCGATAGGTGGACTCCATCTCTGCCTAGCAGTCCTTCTTCCTGGAACATCATCCCATGGTCGAGGAAGCCAAGACCCTCCTGGCAACACCATCTTCACAATCAGGCATTCATCTCCAGGATGCATCTCTCTGCCCAGTCCCCTAACCTTGATCAGAAGATTGAAGAGAACACCATCTGCACCCCAAACCCGTTCACCCATACTCCCAGAGCCCTGTAGTCACTTTTGATTTTCTGAAGGTCACCTCTTGCAGTACCATTAATGCCCACATGGATGAGTAGCATGGGGTAGTAGTCAAAGGACTGGATGATTCTCAACAATCCCTCCATAACATCTCGGATACGGGCTCCTGGTAGGCAGCATACCTCCCGGGACGCCGTGTCAGGGCGACAGATGGGTGCTTCTGTCCCAGTCAGAAGAGAGTTCCCAAACACCACTACCCCATGTTTCCTCCTGGGTGTGGTGTTTATGATCCTCCCAGCCTTGGAGGTGCATGGCTTCTCCTTTTCCACTTCATCTCTCATTGCTAGGACTGCATAATGGTTCTTCATCACTATGGTGGGTGGATTGAGAGCCTGGGTGGAGCACTGCCTTCTGCTAGAAGCAACCAGCTACCAGTGTCCTCCCTGTGACAGAGACATCTCCTCCTCCCCAATGGTGTGACAGCAGTCCTCCATAGCTGGATAGTTTCCTCTACCTTAGATGTCTCTTCATGAATGCTCTCGAGGAATTCCTCACGGGCACAGATGCTCCTGAATCTAGCTACCTCCTCCTGTAGCTCTCCCACCTGCTTTCTGAGAGATTACACCAGAAGGCACCTTTCACACTGGATGATCCCTACAGCCTGGTTTTCTATGAGTGGGAAATGCAGGCCACAATCTCTGCAAATCACCACCAGGATCTGGGTAGAGATATCATCCATGATCAGAATGTCTGTCTGGATATTGGCACTGGTGGAGGAGACAGAAGCAGTGCTGTAAATATATAAATACAGAGAAGGGTAGGACACAAGGTTAATTCAAACTTATCTAGAGGGATAGAATGCTCGCCTATCTCTTTAAAGTAAATAAGTTGTTTGGACTCAAACTGTGGAATAAGGAGGCAGAAGCTGAGAAGGGTGATTTAAGGGAAATTACCTTCTGTAATGCCCCAGCCATTCAAGATCTCTGTTCAAGCCGAGTATGAAGGTATCTAGTTTGCATATGAATTCCAGTTCTGCAGTTTCATGTTCCAATCCATTTTTAAAGGTTTTTTTTTTCTGAAGTACTATAACTAGCATGTTTTTTACAGAATGGGTAGATTGAAATGTTCCCCTACTGGTTTTTGAATGTTACCATTCTTGATGTCTGATTTGTATCCATTTATTCTTTTGCACAGAGACAGTCCAGTTTGGCCAATGATTCAGCAGGGGGGCATTGCTCGCACATGATGGCATATATCACATTGGTAGATGAGCAGGTGAATGAGCCCTTGATGGAGTGGCTGACCTGGTTATGTCCTATGATGGTGTCACTTGGGTATATTTGTGGGCATAGTTGGCAACAAGGTATTGTTGCAGGGATAAGTACCTGGCTTAGTGTTGTATGGTGTGTAGTTGCTGGTGAGTATTTGCTTACTGTTGTGGGGGGCTGCCTGTAAGCAAGGAGTGGCCTACCTCCCAAGGCTTGATAGAGTATGGGATCGTCTTGTAGGGTAGGTTGTAGATCCTTGATGAAGTGTTGGGGAGGTTTGACTTGAGGGCTGTAGATGATGAACAGTGGTGTTCTGTTGTTTTCCTTCTTGGGCTTAGGTGTGTTCAGAACCATGGTTTTGGCCTGGGCCCACCTTTCTTTAAAAGAAGGATTGGTTAAGAAGGTAAAGTAGATTTTCAGAGTAATTTGTGGTAGGTACAGACATCAAGAATGGGTGTTGGATTTGGACTCTTCGGGCTTGATTCTTGACAGGTGCAGGACTAATCTGACACATGATTTCCCAGCTTGCACAGCAGCTGTAGCTTACACAACATTTGACTGCACGAACAGTAAGATGTTTGGAATTCAGTAGCTCTAGGATCAAGCGAACTCTGAAAAAGAAAAAAGAGCTGCCAAAAGGCCCTTTGGGTGCAGTATATGTCTCCAAAAACATACTTATTGCTTCTGCTGAAATCCTGAGCAATCTCTCTGACAAGCCTGTGGGCAGCCTGTTTAAGCAGCCAGCTTTGATTTCCCTTAAAAGATGCTGGAGGCTGGTCCTAAGAATCACATAAAAGTTAGCCAAAGTATATCAAGTCTTTGTAGGTTTGGGCCTTTTGTACAATGCACATTTTCCCTTGTAGGTGGCTAAACACCAAGAGCAAACAGAATGTTTAAGACCAGGAGCTAAAAGTCTGTTGCTGTCTGTCTTGAAATCAGCTGTCCTGTGTTGCAATATTGAGGGCAGAGAGTGTTCTCCCTCTTTAATAATGCAAAGTAATGCTTCTCCACTAACCTACCCCAGTCTAGCTGCTCTCATATACGGGGGGATATATAAAAAGCTGCGGCTTTTTCTAACATCTATCTAAGTCAGAATCAGCTCGCGCCCACCTCTCCAGTCTTATTATCTGCCTCCTTAGAGATTGCCATCTCTTTCCCCGTGCATCTGATTTGCAGTTGCCTCCTAATTCTGTTTGTCCAACCCTCCCCTGCCACTGCTGACTCTGTCCTGCTACTATGGCTATCCCACCCTCCAGCTTCCCACTAAAGCTGTTTGTCCTGTGCTCTCACACTTTACATCTGTGACAGACTTCTCCCCAGATCTGGTCTAGTGTGTTGCTGTTACCCCCCCAGATTTCCACTCCGGGACCCCGACTTACCCCACCTTGCCAGGTGACTACTCACTCCTGAATCAGTCCACACTAGCATCCTGCATGTAATCGGTCCCAGGCAGTGAGTGCACCCCCAGCCCCAGAAATCACAGTGGGAACTTCTGTCTTACAGGGATTGGGATCCTTCTCCAACCACCATATACTCATGTCCATCCATTTAACAAAGAAATGGATCATGCCCAGCCTCCCTTATTCATACCCTCTAAAGTTCACACAGCTTTAGGTAAAACAAACACTACTGATTAGGATATGATTTTAAGTGAGTATATAGCAAATTAATACTCATTTTAATAAAGCAGTCAGAAATAATCACACTCAAATAATAGATAATAGATGCAGTCTATTCTACTAACACTATTCCAAGGTCACTCTTTAGTATATTCTCCTCATTCTTACCTCCAAAACTGTCTCCTGGTGGTGTTAATATAGCTTAGGCCCTCCTCACTAGGGTAGGCTCTGTATCTTGCAGTTGCTTATAAGATGGTGTTTCCCTGGCCAAAAGCCAGCAGCTTCTTTCCTCATTCCAAGTGTCTGTGTTTGTTTTTCCTCCCCCTTGGCCCCTCTCTATGGCTGCATCTACACTGGTAAATTAAGTCGACTTAAGCTTGCTTAAGTCGACTTAATTTACCCTGCGTCTACACTACAGTTTCCTTAAGTCGACTTAAGCACCTTGCTTAAGTCGACTTAATGAAAATTAAGTCGACTTTATAAAACCAACTTTTCATTGGATTTAAGGCTTAATTCGACTTTTTAAAGTCGAATTAAGCCAGTGTAGCCCTGGGGTAGCCCTAAATCCTTAGACAGGAGGGTGTGAACAACCACAGTCTCTTTAATGTTAAGGAAGCTCCCACCTACAATGGGCCAAAGGGAGAAACCTGATGAGCCATTAAGGAGACAATGGTTGTTCACACCCTCCTGTCTAAGGCATTCCTCCAGAATGACACAAGTTAAATTATAGATATAACATCAAATTCCTAACTTCTAATCGAAATAGAATTCCTAGACATAAACTATATAATCATTCCCAACAAATTACTACCTTTCTATTGATACCAAACATGACATAGTTCCTATGGATTATAGCATTTATGAGATATCCATAGAAAATAATATCATAAATGCTTCCCTAAATCCAGACAGCGTCACACCCTGCCCACATGCCCTGCCAGGGTCCCTGTCCCCCTTTGCCCCATTTCTCACAAGGGGTGCCCCCCCTGCCACCGTGGACCTGCCCAAGTCCCCCTAGCCCTACAAAGTTGACCTAGAGCATCCAGTGTGGACGCTCTAGGTTGACTTTGTAAGTTCCCCTTTAAGTCGACTTTAATTTTAAGTGTAGACTCACTAAGTTGACTTAACTAAGTCGACTTTAAGTTGACTTAGTTAAGTCGACTTAGTTAAAGTCGACTTAAAAGTGCAAGTGTAGACATAGCCTATCTGTGCTGCTGTGTGATTCTCTTTACTTCTACTTGAGCTGGGCAGCTAAATTTGCATTTCCTTTGTTATGTAATTCTCCAGCCTCAGAGAGGGATTCCTGAGGATCTGAGCTATATAACATGCTCATCTCTGTACACATATATGATGATGCAGGAAACCTGGTACCATGATAATTATGTGTAATATGATATGAACATTCATAAAGGAACCTTGCATGGCATAACTGTCATCAAATCATACATTCACAGTGCAAAAGTGAATAGAAAAACCATATATATCATAGCCCAGGGGTGGACAGATGTGCATCCCATGACAACATACTGCAGCTCCTTGTTCCTTCTTCCCATGGCCACCCTGTTGCTTAGGAACCAGTCTCTTCGTGCACTACCAAACCCTCTCAGCAACCTACTTCCAGTTGCTGCTGGTTTTCCTTCTCTCCCCCCAACTTGTCTCTGAATGCTTTTGTGGGGATTAAGCCTTGTGTAAAGTTATAAGCAAAAAACATACCTATTGAGTTACTGTATCCAGTTATAGTGTGGAATGGTGGACTACATCCCACCAGGTCCAGTCAGCTCTCAACCCATCAACACACTCTCATGTGTGGAAGGAAGCCAATCCTGCCTGGACAATTTGAGACTTAGACTTTATGGTCAGAAGGGACCATCATGATCATCTAGTCTGATCTCCTACAGAATGCAGGTTAGAGAACCTCACTCATCCATGCCTGTAATAGACCCCTAACTTCTGGCTGAGTTACTGAAATCCACAAATCATGATTTAAAGAATCAAGTTACAGATTAGTTGGTATTGGCTCTGCTTTGAGCAGGGGATTGGTCCAGATGGCCTCCTGGAGTCGCTTTCAACCCTTATAGTCTATATTTCTATGATCTTGTCCTTCTCCTCCTGCCACTCACACAGCAGGGAAAGCATCCTATCACCTTTAAGGAGAGGGCACCATTTCTGTCTCTCTTCCTCTACTGGAGAGAAGTGACCATCTTTTCTACTACTTTTGCCCCTCTTTTTTCTTTTGTTCTCTCTGTGTCCCTCCCCTCCCAGGTCCTTTTCCCAGCAGCAATCCATAGGACTTGAGATTCTCCTTGTGGTTTACGCAGATGTGTATTCCCATATTTATGATGCACTCCCAAGAATCTACAGCTCTGGTGCCCTCATGTACCTAAAGGGACTGATTCTGCACTACTGATCATTGGTGTAGTGGTTAAAAAAAAAAAGGTAAACTAACTGAAAACGGAACTCAATATTCCCTAATGAGAAGTGGGTAAACTCCGTTTACTCTTGACTACACTGCTGCTACTAATGCCAATGGGACTTTTGCCTTTGATTTTAAAAGGATTAGGCTCTGGGCCAAATTATTTAGCTTCCACCATTCCCAGTGAAAGGATGCTAAAAAGGGAGTTGGATTTTGTCCTGGTTTCTCCTCTCTCTCCTTCCAGGAATGGATATACACATACAACCATCAGGTCCGCCAGCAGCAGCTGTGTTTGTCAGTACACACCCTCTTCCCAGGCTCTCAGGTGCTGCTGTCCCCCTGCAAAGAAGGTGATGGCAAACAGGTGAGCCTTTTATTGATCTTTTTCTTTCTCCGACAACCCTGGAGGCTGGAGGCTTCTGTTTATCCACAGAGCAGATACAGCACCAAGTGATGTCAATGTAAGCATTCCACACATCATCACACCAACATCCTGGAGACACAGCTGCCTGTGGTAGCAGAGTCTCTACAGCCCACTCAGTCCTTGGCTTCTCAGCTGAGTGTGTCAGTGAGCACGGCTGTTAAGCTGCTGGCCTTGAGGACATTGCCCACTAGAAACCTAACTGAAACCTGCAGATCATTTCACACAGGCTGCCAGCCAGCCATCAGTTGCTAATGTGCCTCAGCTATTGATGACCTGGGTTTCTACAGTTCTCAGTGGGAGCTGTGGTGCTCAGTACCTGCTAGGATCAGGGCATACAGAACTAATTATTTCCAATGGAGTAACCGTGTTAGTCTAGTTCAGCAAAATAAACAAGGAGTTAAAGACTGATTTGTTAATAAATGTGTTAGTCTTTAAAAGTACCACAGGACTCCTTGGTAGAATTGATTATGATTTCCTTGTTTAAATACCTTCTGCCATCTGCTGGTACCTGTTGCAGTGTGGGTTGGCCAGCAGTGTATCTAAATGTAATCACTGTAAAACAGCTATTGATATTGCTAGCATCACCCCATGAAGCCTCACTCATATCCCTCTTCCCATGTCTTCCTGCACAGCGATGGGGTAAAGTTGGTTCTCACATTGAGCACATGGCCTCACGCTTCTGCCTGGACACTGAAATGATGGGCGACACGAACGAGAGCACCAGAGAGCTCGTCATCAACCCTTGTGAGAGCATGGCCATGAGTCAGCGCTGGGACATGGTGATGTCCTGACCGCTCGTAGCATCAAAAGAGCAAAACCAAACACGTGGGCTTCATCAGAAGCAGCCATGGCACACAGCAGAGGCTGTTGGGAACTCAGCAGCGAAATCACTGGGGCCCTTGTTCGTTGTGAGTCAGGAACAGGAGGAAAACGGGTGAGGCCAGGGCACTCCAGGTTGAAGAAGGGATATTGGCTGTGAGACCTGCAGTTAGTGGCTTGTTGGGATTATAGGTTCAATGAGTAAGAACCACAAACAACCAATCCCTAAATGTCTTTCAATAACACTGAGCCCTTCTGGGGCTCCTGGAGATGGTCCTACTGCAATTTAGTGTGTATAGTATTTATTCTTTTACTGCAAAGATGGAAACCCTGGTGGACGAGGCTTTGTGCGAAAGTGGAAACTGACACAGCGAGACAAGCATCTAGTTAGCCACATGGCTGGCAGGGAGGCTGGGGGTGGGGGAAAGAGATGCTAAGGGTCACCGTGGGGGCGAGTAGAAAATTCCAAGTAATCCTTGCACTTTTCATTGAGGCGAATGAGCTTGTCTTCTGCTGGCAACTAGAATGAAGCTATATTGCACATTATAATTGGTATATTGTCTGTGTGCATGTTGTGTTTTATACACTGTGCAGAGAGACAGTGCTGTTATTTGGTGCATGTGGCCAGAATCAAGATGACAGGGATTTTGGATTGTTCTCTGCTATTCATGCATGGAACTACCCAACCCCCAGCAAACCATGTTGCAAATGTGTGTGTTCTAAATCTACAAACTCTTTTGATGATGTGAGGGAAGTAATCACACTTACATCTGTCTGAGTGCCCTGGGTATGCTATGATCATTAACTTCACTACATATCCCTCATGTTTCAAACCTGGAATAAGTCAAATTTTCATACAACATCATCAAAGCAGTATTTTTGTGTTTTAAGGTAATTGTGCCATATTTGCATTTTCCAATTTCCTTAATACAAAAGCTGGTGTTAGCATCGGACCCGAAGGACTACTGGGATGGGACTTCCTTCAGAAATAAAACCCAGACCCAACTCACAATCATGCCAGTAATGTTGCTAGTTACCTTATTTCATTGAGCCAGTTCCTATTGTAACTGCTTTACCTGATGCAAATGACAGGCTGAAACAATTCATTGTCTCATGGTGATGGGATGACCCAAGAGATAAAGCAACTCCCAAAAGCTTGGGTTTTACCTTCAACACACCTGTGCCATGTTTGCACTCTGATATCTTGATGTTGCATTGTTTCTGCTCCCTGAAAAATAAGCAGACAAAATGCTACATTTGCCTCTTTGGGAAGGACTGATGTTTCACTCCAGTGTTCTCTGCGCAGTAAATGAACAGCTTGACTTTAATATTGTGCATCTAACAAATCATTTCTGCACCTTGGGTTAAAAATGTCCATTTTACTGATTGCCCAAAACCAGTTTTTTAAACAACAAATGCTGTTCACCTTAGCAGAATATCAAAGCACTACCTCACTGCACACTGTGTACACATGCATTTGTGTATGTGTCTATATGTGTGTTAGTGTATATATGTTCCTATATGTGCGTTCATCTGCATATGTGTGTAGGAGTGAAGTATACGTGCATTTGCATGCACATCTGTGTGCATGTGCAACTCCTGAGGGAATTCTGCACAAAAAAATTAAAAGTTCTTCATAAAAAAAATAAAAATTAAAAATTCTCACAATAGGTTAAAATTTTGCATATTTTATTTGGAGGCTCCAGCATGGCAGTGGGGAACACAGGCCATTGGCTGCACAGAGGTCGGAGATTTCTCTGCAGATCACAGGACCTGCCCCCCCTTCTTCCCCAAGACACAGACTCAGTGATGAGGCTGCACCACACCGTACAGTGCAAGGGCCGGGCCTGTCACAGAAACACTCCAAGGCCTCCACACTAGGTGCATTAAGATAGCAAGTGAGAGGAACAGAGGCTCTCTCACACACCCAGGCTTGGCCCTATATCCAGATATGTGGCACACATGCTCCACACTACAGAATCCAAGTGTGGAAGACTGAGTGTGGGGGGTCCAAGTGTGGGGTGAGAGGCTTCTGTGTGGGACATTCTGGGTGCAGATGCTTGGTGGAGTGGGTCTGGGGGCACGAGGGGTTAGAATCATAGAACCAGAAGATCAGGGTTAGAACAGACCTCTGGAGGTCATCTAGTCCAACCGCTGCTCTGGATGCAGGGGTAATAGGGTTCTGCAGGGGGCTCCAGATGAAGGTGGTTGGAGCTCAGGAGGAGAATCTGGGTGCAGGGAGTTCAGTGGGTAGGTCCGGATGCTGGGGGAGTAGGGGTCGGTAAGGTGCGCATCTGGGTGCAGCAGGTTAGAGATCAATGGGTTTAGGGTTCAAATGCAGGAGGCTCAGTTGGGGTTGACTGGGTACAGGGCTGCGGAGTCAAGGCTCAGCAGGGTTCTAGATGCAGGGGGTGGGGCTCTGAGGGGACAAGGTGTGGGACGGGGTTCAGTGAGGGGCTGTGTGTACAGGGTGCCTCCAGATGCAGGGGGTGAGGCTCGGTGGGCAGTGTTCCCTCTAAGCTGCGCGGGTGCGCGGGTGCGCGGTCGCGCAGCGGCCGTCGCACCCCCCGCGCAGCAGTGAGGGACCCCTCCACAGCCCGGCAGCCCCCGCTACTCCCTCCAACCCCTGGGGCTGCGGCTTTGCCGTGGCACACCCGGCCTGCGCCCGGCCTCTGGGCTGGCCCTTCCCGCCCCCAGGGTGGGACAGGCAGGCTCAGGCCAGGGGCAGGAGTGCGGGCCTGCCTGCCTGCCCCATGCGGCCGGGGCAGCGGGGCCGGGGCCGGGATTAGCCTCCGGGGCTGAGGTCAGCTCCGCCCCACCGGCGGCTTCCCAGGGCCATGGTAGGATCCTCCCCCGCCAGCGGCCTTGGCTTCTTTCTTTCTTTCTTTCTTTCTTTCTTTCTTTCTTTCTTTCTTTCTTTCTTTCTTTCTTTCTTTGCCTGCCTTCTTTTTTCTTTC
>ML685763.1:17786832-17800394 GCA_007922175.1 Pelusios castaneus
CTTTCTCTCCTTTGCTTTCCTTTTTCTTTCCTTCTTTCTCTTCTTTGCCTTCCTTCTTTTTTCTTTCTTCCTCTCTTTCTCTTCCTTTCTCTTTTTTCCTTCTTTGTCTTCCTTTTTCTTTCCTTTTTTTTTTCTTTCTCTTCTTTCCTTCCTCTTTCTTCTTTCCCTTTCTTCTTTCCTCTTCTTTCCTTCTCTCTTTCTTTTTCTCTTCCTTCCTTTTTCTGTCTCTCTCTTCCTTCCTTCTCTCTTTTTCTCTTTTTCTCTCTCTCTTCCTTCCTTCCTTCCTTCCTTCCTTCCTTCCTTCCTTTTTTAAAAAAAAGCTTTTAAAAAATTAATTTTAAATAAAAACCTTTCTAAAAATTAAATTTCAATTCAAAATTCATTCAAATTCAATTAAACACAATTAATTAATTCTGTTTACAATTACTTTAACTTCAATTAATGCCTATAATTTCTGTCGTGTGAGTTTACACAAAAATTTTATTCAGAAAAAGTTTTGCACACGGCTTGAAAATTTTGCACACAAGCCGCCAAACCTTAGAGGGAACATTATCGGTGGGGGGTCTGAGTGTGGGGCAGACTGGATGCAAAGATTTGGGCAAATGCAGGAGCAACTTCCATACAGTGACTCCTTCCTCCATGGCTGAGGAGTGATGGGCAGAAAGAAGGGGGCTGTGAGGAGCTTTCTCCAGCTGGGCTTTGAGGAGCTTCCTACAGGCTTCTTGGGATGGGTCTGACCTGACACTGGTCTCTCCTTGCAGGGGAAGATGGAAAGTCCCATCCTCCCCTGCCCTCAGCCTAGCTGGGACTGGCAGCTGAGCCTGGTGCAGGGCATGAGCCACCAGCAGGGGTATCCTCAGCCCTCCCCGCTTGTGGTACTTTACATCTCTGCTGGCTACTCTGGGCACCTGAAATGATGAGCTGGTGGTGCTGAGGAAGGGCACATGGCCACTCTTGTGAATTCCCTTTGCTTCCCTCTCCGAAAGTCATTTTTCTGGGGGAGAGCAAAGAAAGCTGCAGGGGACATGAATTCTGTGTTCATGCAGTGGGGCAGAATTTCCCCAGGAGTAATGTGCATCTCTGTGTAAGTATATAGATGTGTGTTCGAAGACACTTTGTTCAAATTCACTTCACTTGTACTATTCCAGGGCCCAAACGTTCTAGGCCAGATCAGATTTGTAGGAGGCTCTAATCGTAGCGAAACTGCTATGAGACGGTTGGGGACAGGAGACCAAGAGCATAAAGATAGGGTTTGCATCCCCTATGACCGTGGAACTGTGCCACAAAGGTGCAGCCTCAGCCACTTGTGAGGCGGCTTGGGGGCATAGATAAGTTGGATGCAGGTGTGGTGCATGGCTGAGGAATTGCAAACAAGGGCAGCACTGCACCATCCAGCCTTCCTCCCATGTAATGCAGGCACAGCAGCTGCAAAATATATTGCAGTCCTGAGGCTCTACAAGCAACCACAGAGCAGCCTGGGAGGATGAGTCCATCTACCATGCCGCCCTTTATCTGACGCATGTTTTGTGGCCCAGGGTGTGAGATCAGCCCTCTGATTAACAAAATTTTTAGAACAATTGTGGAGTGTTAGCATGACTTTCAACATGAGCAGTCATACAATTCTCCAGCACTTTGAAAATGTTCTCTTTACTGCCCTCACGAAAAGTCTTGCATTGGGTGTCAGTAGAAAAGCAAGCAAATCTACCTCAGCCCCATGGATCTAATTAATTTATTAAAATATGCTGGATACTGAGTAACTTGCTTTTCTTTATGTTTGTTTTCCCTCTTAATATGTATTATGATTCCACCTGCCATAAACTGGGAGCTGGGAGTTCAGAGTCCTTTGATAGTGTGTCTAGATTGGCTCTAATATTTATACCTCTGTGCTCACAGCCGCAGTGCTATTTGGCAGCTTTTTACACTGATAGAGGAAGAGAAGATAAGGTTCTAATCCTGGCTGGGCTTCTGACCTTTGAATAAGTCACTTGTCCTTGTGCCTCAGTGAAAGCCACCTGGAAAATTGAATTCAAAGCAGAAAACCAGTAGAAGAACAAAGCCTTCTGCTGTTTCTACTGAGCTACCCGGGATGAACAAGCTCTATTAGCAATATAATTACAAAAGCTAGTGAAGAACCACTGAGACCAGATCTGAAAGATTTTATGTGAAATGAGGAAACAAACACACATACCCCCTAAATTGTAGTTTGGGTCACCTTATTTAAGGCCATTTGGCCTTCACCTTCAATCACAACAGCTGAATTGATGACCCAGAACATTGTCTGAAACACCAAATTTTACTCAGTTGTTGGGGAAAATAAATGTATAACAGAATGGAAGGGATGACACTGGATGTCTGATTTGAAGGTTTATGTTTCTCCCGTCACGGAAAAGACCTATTATGGAAATGTGGGGTGGAGGAAAGCATCTAAACATCGAAGTGCTGAGTTCTAATTCTGATTCTTCCACTGAGTTTAAGAGTGATTTTAAGTAAATTGCTTCGCCTTGCTGCCTTTCTTTCCCCATCTGTAAAATAGGAATAATAGACACCTGTCTCATACAGATGTTGTGAGATTTACTTAAGAATTGTAAAGTGCTTTGAGCTGATAGTGTGCTAGCTAAATGCTAAGTGTTATTATTAATTATACTATATATTGGTAGCCATCCCCTTGTCCAGCACATTGAAGATCGCATAATGAGCAACCTTCAAAGCTAAAGTATTCCAATGGCTATATCTTGAGCTAAGGAGCCAGGCTGTATAGCTGTAACAGCCACACATCCTCATGGAACAGACAGATAAACCAATTCTACTGCAGATTTGACATAGTTGCCTTAGGGTTAAATAGGGATTTCGGGTTCTTTTATTACTACAGCACGTGATTTTTACCTCATCTCCCTCTAATATGCTGTTCTCCACTATTTGAATCTAAGCAACTGCATTAATTTGCTGTAACAGTCTGACCTGATCCTATGATTTACACTTCCCTGCATTTATTTTCCTCCCATTCTGTAAGTTCCCCATCTTCAAGCATCTGATGAAGTGGGATTTTCTCCCAAGAAAGCTGATGCAATAAATAAATTTGTTAGTCTTTAAAAGTGCCACAGAATTCCTAGACAAAAAGCAGAAGGCCAGCGTTTATATTATAAGCAATGCTTTACTGGACTTAGCAAGCACGTATATACCACAGTTCTCTGGAACTCCCCTTGTGGGTCCCCTGGAGGGGATTCTGGGGAGCTCCTACACATCCCAAAGGATTCATGCACACTGTCTTGCAGTCAAAAGCACTTCACAACCAGTGTGGAAATCAGAAGGGTTTATTCATTCTCAAAATGGAAGCGTAGATAGACTGCTGACTAAAAGTTACAGCAGCGACCACCTAAGGAGCCTCAGAGCCACACTTTTTGGGCCTGGCTCCCCCGGATCCCCTTACAAGGAACTGTCTCTTCCAGCCAGCCACCCCCTCTCAGAGCTGTCCTCTTGCCCTACCCCTATGCTTTGTCTCCTTCTCGAGGAAGGTGTCTACCCCCTCCTTGTTTCTGCCTGTCACACTAACCTGTTACAGCTGGTTGATCCAAGGCAGAGGGTCCTGTCTCTTGTCTGCATATGTGTGGCTGGGGAAGGCCCAACTGCCCTCTGGTGGTCTCTGCAATGATCACACAGCCACGTTGCATCACTGAAATACATGAGTAACATATGAGGGAAACTGAGGCACACACCCAGAGAAAACCCCAAGACTATCTCCACTTCTGTCATAGTGGGTAGATAGGATCAGCCACAATCTGTTCCTGTAGCTATGGATTGAACTCACTCCCACCTGAAGCCAAAATTCAGTCCAGATTTAGGCTTTCCATGGTCACCGAAATGAATGTGGCCCAAGTTCCAGATTTGTACGGCAATGCCAATACTGTTTGATTTTGGCTTTTCTTATGGAAGTGTCACATGACTGCACTGCAATGCCTCTGTCCTTAAAGATACAATATATTTGCATCATGCTTTAATCATGTATTACTGAGTATGCTGCAAACAGACTGTGGCCAATGAGACATGATTAGAAGCGCATTAGATCATTCTCATGGCCTACATTTACATAATAGATACATAGAAGAAGGGATTGTATGCCTGGGCTTCTGGCCTGTTTTCTGCAGCAAAGAAGTCTGGTGAATGTTGAGTTTTTTTATGTCGACTCAACCCCAGCACATGTGTATAGACATTGCCTCAAGCAAGAGCATCATTAACATAGCTCTGAGTCATGCCAAGGCAACACAACAGAGAGACCCTGTTACAGACTCCATGCCAGTTTTGGTTCTGTGTACTTTGGTGATTTCAGTGCATCCAAGCACAATGTTAGCCCCCTGGGATCGGAATAGAAGATACTGAGGGAGCATTTCCATTCTCCCACACACCTTTCTTAGTTCTTAGTTTCTTAGTAGTTCACAAGTCCATTAGCCGGCTTGCGAGTGAGGGTCCTGATGATCTGTTCCTCCGTTCTTCTGCTCAGCAGAGGATCAGAGTGGGGACAAGCTGTCTAAAGGTGAGCCAAACCTCTGAGCAGCCAGTATTCTGGGCTACTTCCATACTAGTGGTCTGTGGCTCTCTCACACTTGTAAAGTGTAGCTGGGAAGGGCTGGGCACTTGTTAGGAGGTTGGTGAAGGGTTTGATGGCTGGGAGGCTGGGGGAGTGTCAATGGGAAGTGTAGGAAGCTGGGTGGGGTTTTTTGATCCAAATTCTTACTTCACATTCAACACCAGAATTAGGCATCTCTGGGAGAGGCCAGAGCAGGGAGGGAGTTACCGGTGGGTTTCTAAGGTACAAAGCGTACTGGGGAGTTATGGGAGGGCACTGCAGCAAGGAAGGAAGGAAGGAAGGAAGGATAAGATCTCCTATGGGTAAAATATGGCACATGCTCAGTCAGCCTTTAGCTGTAAGCTCTGTGGGGCAAGGATTGAATGTGGTATGTTTCCATTCAGCACCATGGACAGTGGGGTTCTGATCCTAATTGGACACTCTGGGCCCTACTGCAAAATTAAACAACAACAAGTGTCTTTCTTTGCAGGTGAGCTGGTTACCATGCGGTGTTGTGGGGATTAAACCCCATCTTGGCTCCTGGAAATGGCGGATAGAGTTGTGACAGTTTATTAGGCACATTAAAAGCTAAACCTTGATCTGAGCACAGCATATGTATGAATACGCACTTCACACATTCAGGCTATGCAGTGCTGCATCCTGACGGCCTAGCACATTTGCAATGGATCTTTAACTTGAAAGATCACAGTCATTGTAACCTGAAATTGATTTTTCTTTGCAGAGAGATGTTTGAAGCAAAAACCAATTTGGCTTATATAAAGTACATTAGCTATAAGATGATATCCCTCAGAGTACATGGGATCACCTTTGAAACTATCTTCACCTTAGCATGAATAACAAGTTGCACAGTAAAGAGAATTTCTTACAGCCGATCTGATCTCTACCCATCCGTGAGCCAACTCTGAAACTAGATGCACCTATTTGCTCTGATCCAAAACTTGTGTGTCATTTTCTGATCTTATTACAAAGATTCACAATGCCTGGTGTTCCAACCCAGAGAATGTGGGGGTTTAACCACAGAAAGTTGCTGTGGCCAGTGCAACTCTGTAGCTTTTTGGAACATGAACTTTCAATCATGACATTTGGAACAAGATTGCGAGTGGATCTAGAAAGTTTGGTCTAAACTGCTAGAAATTCTTTGAAAGACTCTGATAAGCAGCAACTAAGGGGGGTCTTACTCCTTCAGCTTTGTATTTTCTATAGTACTACCTCCTATAGTTGGAATACTCCCTGTCCTCATCCACCAAGCACACACACACACACTCTTCCTGCAATCCCTCATCTTCCAGTAGGTCTTCCTCCTCTGTTCATCACAACACTATATGGCTTCTTTTGATTCCTTCTTCCTCTGTGTTGCCCTATGTCTTGCCTTGTTTGCCTCATTCGGATGGTAAGATCTGTGGGGGAAAGGAATGTGAGGTTTGTTTTATCTGTTTGTAGAGTATTGTTGAAATTTAATAACCTGCATAAATGCTTCATAAATAATTGTTGTTGTCAACAGGTATCTGAAAGGTGGAGTGTCCAAGAGGAAGAAGAAATATTTTATCATGGTTCAAGGGGCCATAGCTAAAAATAACTGGATGAAAAGTGGGTCTTTAACCTGACATTTCATAGAATCATAGAATATTAGTGTTAGGAGGGACCTCAGTAGGTCATCTAGTCCAGACCCCTGCTCAAAGCAGGACCAACTCATCGCACCCATGGTTTTATCATGCTGCACCTTAAAGATCTCTAAGGATGGAGATTCCATGACCTCCCTGTGTAACCCATTCCAGTGTTTCACTACCCTCCTAGTGAAAAAGATTTTCCTAATATCCAACCTAGACCTCCCCCACTGCAACTTGAGACCACTGTTCCTAGTTTTGTCATCTACTACCACTCAAACTGGCCTTCAACTACCTGAAAGGGGGCTCCAGGGAGGATGGAACTAGGCTGTTCCCATTGGTAGTAGATGGCAGAACAGTCAATGGTCTCAAGTTTCAGAAGCAGTGGTCCACTGAGCCCTGCATCAGGCCCTAGATTTTTGCTATATTCAGTTCACTAATGAAGTTGTAAGTTTCAATCACAGGCTGCTATCTGCAGGGCATACTTGATTTGCATACCCAGTAGCCTATCCAATGGCATTTTATTGCCTAATTTGAAATGATTGCCATTGCAGGGGCCTTGGATACTGGTGTATCTCCTAGTCTTTCCTGTAGCACAGAATACTCTCATGTGATCTGTAATACTTTGGTCTAATATTGCTTGTTGAATTTAACATGGGGGTGTTGAATGTTGTAGATGGCCTCTGAAATATAGGAGGTCAGACTAGCTGATATAGTGGTCCCATCTGTCCATACACTATGAATCTAACTCAGATGGACTCTAGTGCTTAAGACCAAAGAGTGTTATTGGGCATGATGACAAGTAAGACCTTTATGAGTCACTTTATATCGCCAACTCCTCAGCAGCCACTGGAACCATAATTAGATTTAAGATAATATGATTTTTCCCTGCACTCAGTAGCAAATCAAGGGAAAAATTAGAGTACTCAATTCCAGTGGAGTCAGAGCTTGACTGCCGGCTCTTTATTAAATAACATGGATATGATACAGCTCAATATCAAGTAAATTTGGGAGATGGGGGGAAAAAAGAGCCTTTATTCCTAACAAAAAAATCACACAGATCTCATATTGATATGCCTTGCAAAATGTCTCCCTTACAAATGACTAATAACAGGATACTTTAATAATGGAAGCCAAAAAAACAAAGAGTAAACTGGCTAGTATTTTGTTATGGTGTGAAATGAGCAAAGCAGCAGGGGGAATATTTTATTTTAGAGGCCAATGTGTCTGATTCATGGTGTCTTTATAATCCTAGCTAAAGTTTTAGCAGTCCAGGAAGATGAATTATCCACTCTAACCAACACATGGATCAGCATGGGGTTTATTAGAAGCAGGCTATCATTGAACAATGTCAGGAATGTATTTATTATTAAGCAATACACTACACAGTGTAAATAGAAAACCATTATTCTTCCTTAGATGCTGAACAAGATATGTTTTTAAAGCTGAATGGCCAATATATTCCTTGCTTGCAGGAAGGCAAATATAAGATCCATTTTGCTGGACTTTTGGGCTTTCTGTGTTTGACTAGAGCCAAATAAAACTGAAAATTATACTATTCAGGAGCAAACCTATGCACCAGAGATATTATGTTTGGTCCCATGAGTGGCCAATAAACCTCTGCCCATTCCCATTATGACTTCATGAGAAAAAGAACAAAGGAGTCTGGGTACAACACAGAGACTGTTGGAAGTGGCTGCATGTCTGTAAAATGGGACTTGAACCTAGGTCTCCCACATCCTAGGTGAATACTCTAACCAGCGTCTTAGAAGTTATAATGTGAGTACTGCCACAGCCACGTTTTGAACGGGGCCTGAGCCATTAGGTAGCTTCTTAGCACACTCACCAGAGTGGGCCCATATGCGATTAGGCAGATAAACAGGTGGATCATTCTGGAGCTTAGACAGGAGATAAGCAGCCAGATGCCTAGAGGGAGGCAGCAGTCCACATGTTCAGCAGCAGAAACATAGGCATCAAGGTAACTTTTACCCTGAACATTTAGACACTGAAGGTGTTTAGGTACCTACAGGTTCAGCGGGAATTTTCTAGGTGACAGAGGAGCCAAAGCTGGAAGTTTGGCACCTAAACCCCAGTCTCAGGTACCTAAGTACCTTTGTGGATCTGGACCGTGTGAACTAGCTCTACCCTAAACATCCTACCCTGCCCCTGCCCAGAGAGCCATCAAAACCAGAATCCTCCCTTGTCCCTGGTACAATGCTTGCCTTCCACACTCCCTCTTTCTTCTGCTGCAAATTTGTTCAGGCCTCCCACATACTCTGCCCACCTCTAGTTTTGCAACTCAGCCTGCCTTCAGGGGGTCAACAATTAATATTGACTACTGATGGGTCCTAAACCACTCTGTAAACCATTTGCAACTATTTGCAAACCATTCCCTTGTTTCCATTCAGGAGACGCTTTTGCATACATCTGAGCAGAATTTGGCCCATGGTATGTAAGGGACAGAATCCCAAGTTCTGCCGGAGTGGGAGACCAACAGTGAGGCTATTGCTTTGAAGGAAGGCCGTAATTGGCAGGTTACATACAGGATCTGCCCTAGACCAAATGGCATCCTCCCCTCCATTTGTTAAACTTTTGAATACTTCATTTTTATTGCATTTGTAGCTCATTTGACAACTTGGATGTATGATTTCTCTCTGTCATATAAGATGATAAATTTGCATGCTAGGATCTGTAAATCTGTATCTATTCAGGCCATATATAAGCAAATTAAAAACAATTGCTTTCTAAGCTTACAGAAGCTTTTAATTTTAAGAATAACTGAAATGTACTAACATCATGAAATTGAACTGTGTGCCAACATTGGGTGGCCCAGTATTAAACAGTGCCTTAGAATATTAACCCCACTCCTTTAATTCAAAGAGTCACTTTTTCTCACCTTTCCCTTCGCACAGTGTCAGAACGATCCATCCGGCCAATGGCTTTTTCAAGTGATAAAATAGCAAGCAAGCCTCTCATTGGCCATCGGTGATTGAAGATATATTTTAATGAGCCTGAACTTTGGAAAGCTGTGCTCACCATTTGCAACTGTGACCAGCAATGTGAGCAGAACCCACAAAGCTATCCACACTTTATGAAAATCTTTCAGCTCTGCATAAATAATGAATTGGACACTTTTGAATTGAGAGTGCTCCCTATGGCTATGACTACACTTAGGGATTTAGGTCGACTTAAATAAGTTGACTTAAATAAGTCGATTTTAAGTCGACCTTATTAAGTCAACTTAGAGAGCCCACACAGGACTCCTACGTCGACTTAAAGTGGGCCTTACTAACTCTGTACATTTTTAGTGAGCTATGACAGACACTACTTCTGATAGCTAGATCAATGGTAGCTACATGTACATATCTGAAGACAGAATTTGGCCATGTGTGTATAAAGGTCCACCGCTAAAATACAGCTGCCTCTGGGGAGGAAAGCAGCAACCATTTTGTTTTCACCTCTTTTTGCATTAAAGTGCTCTATATGAAAGCACAAATATCATCCCCATGGAAACAACTGCTCTACAAGCATTTCTAGTCTCACTTGTAGGGAAAACAGAAGGGTTTTGTCAAATTGCCAACATTGCAGACCCAAAATGTTTGTACATTTCATAGAAGCAGCCAAGGTCTGAATGCTTATCCTAACCAAATGTCTGAGCCCTTGAGTTTCCCTCATCATCACATTCTCAAATTGGTGAATAAAGGGATAAGAGTACTTTGCTCTGTATCATATGTACAATTTCCCCAGTTAGTATGCCTGACTAACAGGTGACTGGCTGGATCCAAGAGCATTGTATTGAACTGGACAGTCAGAGCTGGCTTTTAACATTGACAAGTCCCTTGTTTGTGTGATCTATGAGGCCTTATCACCCATAATTGTTACCTGTCTTCACTACTAAGCTTCTGGGAGATTATTTCTGAAATATGGCCAGCTGGATTTTGAGAAGTTAGAAGCCAAGTTAGAGAATGGGCTCAGGGCCAGGGCAGACACAGTGGAAAAATAAATGGACAGGATTTAATTTCTTCACTGGCCATTGAAAAATATGTAGCTCTCCAAGACGTTGAAAATTCTGTACCATGTCACCTCAACAGCAATATCATGAGATCAGATCATTTTTCAATGCATTTTTCTCACCTAATAATTTGTGGGGAGGAGGAGAAGGTTTATATTGTGATTAAAACACTGAGTGGGAGTCAGGGAATCTGTCCTTTGTTCTCATATTTTAACCTGTTTTGCTATGTAAGATTGAATTCACTGCCCTGGGCCTCATTTTCCCCTCATAAATTCTGAGGTCAGGTTGCCAGATTGGCTGAGGCACTGAAATGGATTTCAGACAGGAATAGAGGTTGGAGTCAACTAGTACTTGATGGTATGATGGCTCTTTGTTGGCTGTGGGAGTGGATAAGGAAGATATCTCATTGCACCCAAGTTGTTGTCATATTCACTGGACAGTTTGTCCATCTCCTTGCTCATAATCCTGCTTTATTTCCTCCCTGACCCCAGCAGCCTAGTTGTTATCAACAATGAACACTGGTTACTATTCCAAGAATTCTTGTAAACTGCTATCCGTGATCAAGTCATAAAAGCAGCACTGATATCAGCAGGAATAATTTTAATCTAGGCATGAAAAACACCTCTCGCATTTTCATAGCTTGGAGTTGAGCCATGCATAATCTTTACATTAATTATATCATTACAGTTTAATTGCTGCAATTACTATTCACATTGCTGTCTCTCAAACCATCACTGTCGTTATGTGACCTTCCAGTATACATAAACATGATCACTCATGTCATCAGGCATGGTTAATGTACCCATATAAGAAAAGACCTTACCAAGAGAGCAGAGTTCAATTAATTAATCATGAGAACATTAGTTTCTGAGCCTGATTCTCCTTTTTGTGTAGCTTTTTACGTCTGTTCATAGTGAAGGCAAAGTGTGTGAAATGCTACCCGTCTGATCTGGTCATAATACACTCCTTCTTTGCACAGATGTAAATGGCTACACAAGGTGTATGGAGAATTGAGTCCCCGGATTTTATGTTTAGAGGGTATAGAGCCTTTTATTGTCAAAGATTCCAAAGAGCTGCATAAATTTAACCCAAAGACCACTGCATTCACCTGTGAAATACCATAGATTAGCAAGACTGCATGGCCACTTAGGACAGGAAATGAAGAATAGGTCAGGAGGTACAGTACAGTAGGTAGACAGAATTCAATGTATTCAAGTCAGAAGGGCTATGTCTACACTGGCAAGTTAGTTCGAATTAAGGAAGCTTAATTCGAACTATCTTAAGCCATGGCTACACTAGGCTTTCATTAGTTCGAATTAAAGGCTTCCTTAATTCGAACTAATAAATTCGAATATGCTATTCGAACTAAGGGTTAATTCAAACTAGTTAGTTCAAAATAACCAATGTGGCCATGTTTTTCGAACTAATTGCTTAGTTCGAACTAACCGGCCCATTGAACTCAATGCAATTCGCTAATTCGAACTAAGCAAGTGCCATGAACTAAATTTTCGAACTAAATTTTCGAATTAAGTTAATTCGAATTAACTAAACTTAGTTCGAATTAGTTAGTTAGAATTAACTAATTCGAACTAACTTTAGGAAGTGTAGACATAGCCAAGATGACTGGGACAGCAGGCTTGACACACCTGCTCATAGAAACAAGATCTTTAATGTCCATGATTGATCAGGAACATGGATTGGTGTTGTAACCATTAAGATGATGTGCTGAGACTCTGACTTAGTGGAGGCTCAGAGAGAAGAGTAACACCCCTTGAGTCACTAACATCATTCCTATGCCACATAGGTGTTCTTTGGAAGTCTACCATCTGCTAATCCACCCCTGAATTTGCTACTGGGTGCATCCATGGAGCTCTGACTGCAGCATCTGACCTTTATTTTTTGAAAGCTGATGGAATCTCAGCATGAGAGGCTAAATTCAGCTCTGGCACAAACATTCACAACTCCACAGACTTGTACCTTCTTACAGTGAGACTGAACTTAGCTCTGATGTTATGGCTGCAGGCCGCAAGTCTTCCTGTATTGGTTTGAGGATTGAAATGTTCAAACTCAGTATTTTGTCCTGGTCAGGCTTTTGCAATAAATTAAACTCCATGTTAGATAATGTCATTGAATAACAATGTCACAACAGCAGGTTATTAATCCTGTTGCTAGAATACCCAGAAAAAAATTTAGGACTCAGATTTATTCTTGAAGGTGCAAATAACGGTGCACAACTTCTATTCCGCAGAGGAATGGTTTGGCGCCTTGAAGTAATTGGCCTTCTAGTAATCTGGCTGTCTCTCTGAGATTTCATAATTTAAAACAACATTCAGACAGTCAGAAACCAATGTCTTTCTTTCTACAGAGTAATCTAAAGTGTATTTTTATGGACCAGCTGGTTTCCAATTGGCCAAAACATTCTGAGTCACTCTCCTTTAGCCCAATCAGCATACACCTGTCTAATAATAGCCCCATCAACAATCATTTCTTTACTGCACAGCATCTATTATGCAAAAATCCTTGGGCAGGCCCTGGCTGCAACCCATTTCATCAGATGCAGCCCACGAAAGCTTATGCCTGAAGAAATGTGGTAGTCTTTAAGGTGCCACAGGACTTTCGTTTTTTTTCTGTACACAGACTAACACAGCTCCCTCTCTGGAACTTATCAAAAATGATTTTAAAATCTTTTTAAAGAAATGCATCCATTTAAAGCTCTTCTAATTTTCAACTTCAAGCTTTTGGCAACAATGAGGCTGTGTGTGGAGATTTCTTTATGTTAGTAATCACACCACGAGGAGGTTTTATTGCTTTTGTTTCAATCTTTTATGTGTGCTTACACAGAGAAAAGTCATTCAGACAAACATCTCTGCTGGTCACTGTGCCAGTGGGAAAGATGATACGGTGGCTGGCAACTATCAAGGCTCACATACATGGCTCTGAACCAAGTTTATAGTCTTGTAAATCTACCTTGGGAGAGGCTCATTCTTTGCATGTTTGCTTTGATGTTTGGAAGAAAGCTAGCAATAGCAAAACATAAGTTAGGCTATGTACACACGAGAACACTTGTCCCGCAATAAGTTATTGTGGGACAAGGAAAGCGCTATAAATATAGCGCTTTCTTGTGTACACATGTGCTGTTTCTTTCGCAAAGGAGCATTCACTGTGTGAATGCTCCTTTGCAAAAGAAGAGCAGTGGATGGTGGGCACCTGTCCCACCATGCACTGCCCACAGCCAGCCCCCTAGCCCAGCTGCAGGGCTTCCGGTGGCAGCGGGGGCTGCGTTGCCAGCCTCCACTGTCATCCGAAGCCCTGAGGCTGAGCTGGGGGCTGGCCCGAACCGGCGAGGGTTCGAGCTGGCCCCCCC